>QAOA01008735.1:391153-432717 GCA_003255065.1 Cercis canadensis
TTGAAGGTTAATTAATTTTACAAATCTTACAAAGGCAACTGTATAACCTCTTTATCTCTCTTGATTAGTTTAAATTCATTTGATTTTATTTTTTTCAAAAAATAGATAGCATATTAAGAACAAAACAAAGCTAACCTGCCTTGTGTGCCTAAATCCACGATTAAGGAAATCTTTTTGAGAATAAAAAATGACAATTTTTTCATGATGAGTATACAATTTTGTTTTTCTTAAATCTGTGTCCAATATTAATAATAACCAGTAAAAAGAAAAAGAAAAGGTCCAACATCTCTCTCTCTCTCTCTCTCCAATCAGAACATTTTTATATTGCATGAAGCAAGGGAGAGATGTTGAATGTCTTATATAGTAAACGCTTAAGATTTAAGAAACATGTGCAAGTGCAACCAACTTTATGCATTGAACATGTACGCATATCCCAGTTATCTTTGGGTGCACGAGCTCATCCTCAGCGCATATTCAAGCAACGTCTCATTGTTTATTTGTCTTTTGACAAAAAAAAAGTAGATATATTGCTACAGCTCCAAGATAGAATTTACTGTGAGTAATATTTACAAATTAAAAGAAATTTATGTAACAATATTTAATAAAAAAATAATTAAAATGCAACAAGTTAAATCTATATTCTACCACACATGATTGATTATTAAATATAAATTATGATGGTAAATTTGTGTGTATATATATATTTGGTAACCTAAGAATCAAGGTCTAACTCTAAATTTTGGATAGAGCCAAACTTATTAAATTTGAGGTGAGCCATCATTGCTCCAGAATTTTTGTTGTTGAAGCACTCACAATTGTAATTTTGTGTAGGAGAACACACTGAGACCTTCATTTTGTTAATGAGAATCTTTGAACACAAAATCATCTTTTTGTGAGAAAAATCTTGTAACCAATTAATCTACAATCCAGTTAACTTGTGTATATGTTATTATTGATAACTTTTTCTTTGTTATATACATTACTCATTTCTCATAAATTAATACACTGAATAATTCATTTTCTTGTGTGGGCTGATATGGGCGGACTGTGAAAAAAATTATTTGTTTTTTTGTTAATGCACTTCTATGAATCCTTGATTACTTAGTTTGAGCCCATTCGGCCCAAAAGACAGCTATGCAGTTGATCCCGCAGTCCAATTACCTTTCACGGAATTGGAAAAAGAAGAAAAGGGAGGTGACATGGGTGGCGGAGGACCCACTCATCGCGCTCAATGTTGACTGATATGAGCACTTACACTCAAGTCTCAAACCCACAAACATAATCGATAATGGCCGGTCCTCTTCTTCTTAGACAGGTTATGCTTCTCCGCTTCCGACTACAAAATTACCAACGGTTCGCCGCCGGCACTGTTGCGACGCCTCATCGCCTTTGGTGCAGTGCCGCTACCGACCCAGACTCTGGCCAAGCAGATGAGAAAGCTAGTTCTGTTGCTAACACTTCCAATTTGCTGAGAGCTTACTCGAGGTTTAATGAACCTGATTATCGAAAATGGAAGGATACAGAAGAGGAGATCCTCGGGGATATTGAGCCAATCATTATGCTTACCAAGGAAATTCTCCACTCCCGAAGGTCAGTTTGTCCTCTCCATCGCTATCTAAAACTAAAAGTTCCTACTTGCCATTCTAGTATTAATATACACCAAATCATCTAATATGGGGAAAAAAATATCTTATCTATCTCAGAATGTTACCGCCTTTATGTTATAGTTCATCCCAAGTATTCATCTTTTAAAAGCATGAAATGATGGTGGAAAATTTGCCCTTAGGGAGTTAGGGTATTGTCTGGCATTAGTTCCTAGCTGTATTATAAGAGGTTAGGTGTTCCTTACATACCCGAAGAATTTTGTCACGCTTATAGAGGCTTTCATTTCTTAGTAGGTGCACAAGAATATCCTAAGACTGCTTTTATGACTATTATCTCATTTATGTGGCAGTGCACTGGAGCTTTATCCGACACAGCTTCCTTCTGACTTAAGAATATCCAAAATAACCTGTAGTCTTCTTAAATATTTGAATTTTCCTTGGTTGCTAATTAACTGAGTCACTTGGACATGATGCGGTAATAATTGTTAACATTTTCATCACTGGCTTATGTATGCTAAACCAATCGGTAATTGTTCTCTCTTGCTTGATGGTATAATTTCTCTCCACTATAATTTGTATTAATAGAAAACCAGAAGGACGTAATTCTCTTATTCGTTACAACTTACGAGATTAAATAGGTTCTTAAGAAGAAAGTAAACATCACGCTACCACTTTCCTTCATCCATTCGACTCAGTAATGAAGATCAACTAGTGTGTAGACAGGGATATTGTTGCTGCCTACCATATTGTGAAACCAGATTAATGATTTGTTAAGAGTGGAAAATTGACTCTGCTACCCTCAGCAAAGGACTGAACAAATGAGTAGGAAGGCATAACAATTCTGTACATTGTTCAGCCTAAGCAAAATGCAAGAATCTCCGTAACGACCTCTGAAAGATAGTGCTTGCTTGCATGTGAGTCTTAATATATTATATATGAATTTAATGATAAATTCTCATTCACCATCTTTCATTTAAATTTTGATGTGCTGAATTTTTCAAATATTTTGGTACTATAGAAACCATCTTCTTCATTTCTTTGATTTTTCTATGCCAGGTATATGGATGGGGAGCAATTGACAATCGAGGATGAGAAAGCTGTAGTGGAGAAGCTTCTTGCTTACCATCCACATTCTGAAGATAAGATTGGATGTGGTCTTGAATCCATTATGGTAAACTTTAGATTTCAATGTTTACTTGGATGTGTAGGTAATATGCCTTAATATCACTGCAATTTTCAGTCTTTTTCATGTAATAAGGTAATGCATTGTCATCTGTTGTTTTACTATTGTAAATGTGTCTTTTCAATTTCTGAGGCGACATGCAAGATTTGTAAAGGAAAAGGAACATCCGTCTGATCATCTGTGCCATCTGGGAAATCAGTGAAAAATAAAATGTTGCCAAATTTCTTTCAGATTTTAGTGTGCTCAGATCATATTATTTGTAAAACCATGTGGTCATTTGATGGTTGCATCTCCACTCCCACCAATCTTTTAGAACGTTTTTCACCTGTTTTTAATTCCTATGCAACTTTCATGGGCATCTCTTAACATTCTCATTATGGTGGTCTTTTACTCTACTTCCATCTGAAGTAGTGGATTGTTTTTTGTTTTGTCTCAAATTGGTCCAAGACTATGTGTTTGTATGATAATTTTGAGCTATAATTTATGGCAAATGCTGTTATCCCCTGCTAGTACTGATTTGCTTAATTGAGAATGGGGGCTTGTCTCTGTTTATAACTTTCTAATCCTGAAATACCATATCATATAGATACTATTTCTGTTGAATAGAATTTTCTTGTAGCATTTATGTGTAGTGCTACCATTTTGCTCTGATCTTTTGTCTGAGCACCTAGCTTTTAGGTGAGAACAGCAAATGAGGTTAAATAATTGATGCTGGCAGGTGACATTTTGTTATCAAAACTATGCTACTGTGTCTGCATAAAATCATGCTTGTTTCAATCCTAACCAGTCAGGCAGTAAATTACTTTGTTTGGTTCATTAAGGGACTGGAATTTCCTTTGACCTTGCCTACACCTCAAAACCTGCTGGTTTGGGTTTACCAGTACAACTTTGCGAGATTAGCTGGTTCTTTTTTTGAGGGACATTTAAGCACATTAAACTATGGGCCTACATAAATAGTTTCCATATTAGTTTAGCCAGCTATTTGATTTTGTTAAACTTCTTGCTAATTGCTAACCCCAAAGAGATACTTTTGGAGATCTCTCTCCACTGAGTGACTATCATAAAATTGAAGGAACATAACTGGCATTTAGTTGCCAATTACATGCAATATATATGATGATCAAAGAAACTGCTTTGATAATAGTAACGATATTGCTATAATTGTAGTTTAAATCTTGATTCAGCTAAGCATCTAGATATATTTTTAAAAGATGCATCAATCAACCATTTGCCCACTCGTTTCAATTATTGACATTTAGTGATCCAATATGAAATGTCTGCTCTCTTGCTTCCTCCGGCAAAGTGAAGGTTGGCTCCTCTCGGAAATGGTCTATCCTTGATGGGGGGCAATCTTTGTGGTTTTGATGGCTAAAAACTGTATTTTTCAAGTTATTGCACATCAAATGTCCTTTCTTGTGAAACGATTGTACAGGCAATGCTAGAAATAAGTTAAAACTTCCAAATTGATCTCCGGGTCCTTCCTGAAGTGTGTTATCATCTATCAAGAATTGAATTGTCTTCACCAATGTTCATGCTCTCCAGGGGGGCAATTATCTTCTATCGTTGTCTGGGTTACCACTATCAGATCAATTATATAGACGTCTTGTGCTGCTCAAGAAACAGCGGGCAAAGAGATGTATCGGTGCTGGAACCTTGTGAATATTTGTTATCTGACCTTACATAGAGATGTCTGATTCTGATCTCTTAAGTCATTTTTGGGTTGTCATTCACCATTCATTGACAAAGTCAAAATTATGCTAATTTGTACAAAATGCTCTTGCTAGATAATACTCAAACTTCGTATCCCCCAACAATTAAGGAATGTTGGCACTTCTAATTCCAGTTCACTATATTTTTCACCGTTTGAGTCTTTTTGGTTTACTATCCACTACTGCAGACCTTCTATACTTATTTCCTTTCTAGTGAAATGTAATAGCTAAGACAGTAATTGATGTATACATAAATCTATCGATGCTCTTCCTGTTATCTCATGCACCATTTTTTTTAATGTAATTTTTCTCTTGCAAATGGCATTTCCTATTTACGCTGACTGGCGACAAGATTATATATAGTTTCAGTTATTACTGTATACATGTAAATGACCTATTCTGATTCTTTTTCAAAGTGGGCAGCAAGTTGACTGGTCATTTGACTTACTTTCATGTAGGTTGATCGTCATCCCCAATTTCGACACTCAAGGTGTCTTTTTGTTGTAAGAACTGATGGTGGCTGGATCGACTTCTCCTATCAGAAGTGCCTTCGCGAATACATTCGACATAAGTACCCATCTCATGCAGAAAGGTTTATCCGAGAGCATTTTAAGCGTGGGAGTGGTTAATATATATGTATGTATGTATTGCAATATTAATATTAATATTAATTTTAAATGTGTCTATCCGTGATATAATGTGGCTGCCCCTTTCCCTGCTTCATTTTTTTCCCCATTTGTTCAGTAACCTACTTAATTCTATTTATTGTCAATGGTAGTAGATAATCTTTGACTGGCATATGAAAGCTCATTTGTGAAGGGAACATAGAAAATGATTGAAGTGAATTTCACTCTGTTGACTTGCGGAACGCTGGTTGTTGGCTTTGCAGATAATGGTTATTAGGTGAATGGTTGGCAATAAGGAGTGAAGTTCTAATAAGATGCCACCTTTAACATGGTAGGAAATTTTATAGTATTTTCCTTACAGCATTCTTCAATGGCACGGTCTCTTAAGCATGAATTTTTAACTACTTATGGCTTTGTGGAAATAAAGGTCCAGAATGGAATTTCTTATCAAATATAGGAATTCTCATTCCTATAAAATAGAGATAGAAATGGAATTACCATTCCACGAACCAAACAATATATGTTTGGAGGATGGTTTCATCACCCGGAAATAAGACGTATTCCTAAGCATCTCCAGAACGATGCTTTAGGATCCTGTCTGTGAATGGAATGGTGGAAGAGGTCTTAGCATGAGTGTAGAAGAAAATTGGCAAAAAAATGAATAGTGGGACTGGGCAAGGCTGAAATAGGAGTGATTGTGGATTATGATTCCGTAAATCCAACAATATTTTGGTCACGGGCTGTTTTAGGAGTAGTTGAGGTCCGACAAGTGCGAGTCAAAAGGGTCAAGCTCAGCTGGGGCAGCTGTCCAACTAGGTTCATTGGGACTTTGCACAAGCACGAGTCAAAACGGGGAGAAACTCTGTTGGGCCTACTTTTGGAGATGTTTAGCTCAACTTGTTTCGATATCCCAAGACACAATCATCTTTTTTTCTATGTTGGTTTTCGTTAGTCAAACCAATAGCAGTTGTAGGAGTAGGAGTATCATCCACATGTAGCCAACTGTGACAATATGAATTTTTTTTTATGTTTTTGGCTGATAATGAGATTTGGAAACTTGAAATTGTCTTCCCAATAATACTATAATTATCGCCCTTCTCTTTCACATATCCTTTTTAGCTACTGTTGAAATTCAAAATCACCCCCTTTTTTTTTTGGTAAGATAACGGGGCATAAAGCCCAAAAGAAGGACCAAACTACAGACCAGAAACAGGGGGCAATAAATACCCCATATCATCTTCTACAAGCAGACGTAACAAAGCAATGGTTTCTGCAAACAAATGCAAAATCACCCCCTTCTTTTGCCCATCCCCTCTCTTGCCCTCCTACTCCAAACTTGGTTTCTGCGAACAAATGCTATGGTTTTATTTGTTGCAATATCCATGGCCCATTCTCAAATATGTGATTACGATTGAATTTGCATTACTATTTGGTTGCAAATCTACGTGAATGATGCTCCTACCATGCATCTTGGAATGTGTGGGTTATGACATTCTTTTCTCCGTTTATATGGAAATAATTATGCAACATACATTATCGGCCATAAGTTTGGAATGTCTTGTCTTACCAGTTGCTAGTGATTGGCATGAGTTGTATGGTCTCTTAACAATTGATTTCATTCCCATGCAAAAATCAAAATGTTACTGATAGTGATTAGCAAAGGAACCCAATTTTCTCAGAATTTAAATTTAATCTAATATTGATGTAAAATCTTGTGTACTATTATTAAATAAAAAAATTAGCACATATTAAATGATTATGTAAAAATTCTGTTATATTATCCATGTACATGACAACGATTACTATAACAAATTTGAACTTATTATTAATGAAAAATATCATTTACTTTATTTATATGGTTTAGGGTGAAAACAAAAGTAAAAAAGCCGGTGGTGGTGATGGGAAATGAGCAAGGTCAACCCCTGTGTCATCATTACATTACGGGCTCTCTATTAGTTACCAGCTATTATGTACTGTGAATGCGGTTAGTATGTTACTCTATCATTACGGGAAAAACATGATCATTAAGCTCTAACCATCTATTGTGGGCCCAATCTGAGTGGTCGGCGACCCAGCTGGAAGAAGATCCACGTGGGCCATCATTCCATAACCTACAACATCATATGTGATTTTCTTAGTACAGTTGGGCTTCTAGCCACTGAGGGGACTTTGGAAGGGGTAAAAATAAGTAAGATAGAATAGAATACGAATACCCTTCTAGTCACTGAGGAAATGCACAAAACATGTTGGGCATGAAACAATTAAATGCAACTCTGTAATTTTTTGTGGCTAATTTTGAAAATATTAAATCTTTTACAATGATTGAAGTCATATGTTCGAGTTTTTATTATTTTTATATTTTAACTAATTTTTAATTTTATTTATTTATTAAAAAAATTGAAAATATTCTCAAATGATAATAATATTTATATTACTACATTTAACAAAATTTTAAGTTTTATTGAATTCATTTAAACTTTATTTAAATAACTCAAATTTTGTCACTTTAACAATTGACAATTGTGGTATTGGATAGTGTGTAAGAAATATTTTTCATTCTCAAATATATGAAAGGGGAAGAAATCCTTAAATTGTAGTAATCAGGTTTTGGGTTTCATTTATGTTTTTGTGCAATGAGACCCAAAAAGAATGCAAGGATTTTGTCAATTGCTGTTCTATCGGTCTGCCCGTAAGAGCGGCCAATCTTGGTTTCTAGTGGCGAGCGAGCACCGGTGCTGAAACAAACATCAATTGAGCATTTTGTAATTGTTGGTGAAAGATGGCTGATGGTACGATCTGTAGTAAGGGTTTATGAGTCCCAATAAAGGGCTTTGCTTTATTTTTTCTGCTATTTGATTGAAATTCAAGGAAATCACCCACTTTCTGATGCTTCAGAGAGTGGCCTTTCTCTGACTTTGACCACCGTGAAGTGGGAGTTGCTGTTTCTGTAATAGAAATCAGACACTATCACACTGCTTTGGGCAGAAAGGTTAAAGTGATAAAATCATAATAATAATTTATGATGAGAAGAGATTAAAAAGTTAAAAGTTGGGATTAGTAGTAAAACTGGGGATGGCTTTGCAGAGTTATTAGCTTTGGTACAATTTAATGAAAAAGAAAGTAATAGTTAATGTTTTATTCTATTAAAACAATGACAACCTTTGGTACAATTTGATGTGTAAGAGTAAGAAAGTAGTTGTGTTGGTGGTGAATGGTGGGCTGGAAACCACGATTAGGTTCCGCAACCACCACGATATATAGGAACACTACCATCACTTGCCTTCATTGATTCTGTCTCACCTGCTTGCACTAAGCAAACCCTTTTTCTCTCTCTCTCTCCCTATCTCTTTTCCCTCTTCCTCCACCCAACTTCATTTTCTTGGAGATTGAGCCTATATAAAAGAAGTGCAAGAATTGAAAAGAAGAAAAAGAAAAGAAAAGCAAGAAAGCAACTTAACGTCGCAGAAAACCCCTACACGCGACTGTCTCAGTTGACTACACTATACGTACAGTATTGAATCTCCACAATATACAATATTTTAATTTGTTGCTTTTTTTTTTTTTTTCTGCATGGAAATGGTTAAATTAATTAAGAGAGGAAAAAAAAAAAAAAAAAAGTAACTTGCAAGCACTAAGCTAGTAAACTCATTGTCGTACCAGGTCTCACAGTGAGACCTCACTCTCTCTTGGGCTCTTTGGCTCTGTTTCTGGTTCTGGTCGTGGCTTCTGCATGCGGTCGGCTCTGAACCAACCATTATTGCAATGGGGCGATCGCAGAGACACCTCTTTATCGTACCAAAAAGAGGAATTGAGTTGTCCTTGTGTTATGGAGTAGAAGTAAATTGTGTTGGAAACTGTATAGTTCCATAATTGTCATATTATGTTGCAGTTTTATGGCCTCTGAAACTGAAAGCATAGAGGAATGATACCCACAATTGAAATCGTATATTTACGTCTCTGTCTAAAATCTTCTTAGGACTTTGGCACTCTTAAAGTGGTTCATTACACTCTACTTTGGGCCTTTGGCACTCCTTGCTTTTCTATTATGCCTAATGCTATCTTCAAACTGTAAATTATTAACATGCACATCAACAGCTACCATTATATTTATATATGGGTAATTAAGTAAAGCATTTTAAGCAGTTCAATAACTTTGTCCAATACTCATAAAAGAATCACTGGATCCAGCTAAAATATAAAACATTGAACTCTGACAAATGGATCCATAACAAAAAAAGAGTTTACGGTCAGTTCCAGAATTTTAAATTGAGATGTAAGATGGGTGTATATATTTCAATTGTTTCGTGCATCTTGTTTATTTTAAATCCTTATAGTTATTTCAAGATCATTAACAATTAAAAAAAAAATGCATCGAAGGAAGAGAGGGACCAAGATGGGTACAGGTCCTGGGTTTAATTAAAAAAACGGATGATGGAATTTCCAAGTTCGTTATTGACCTTGACTTTATTTTAACTCGTAAGTCTCTGTTAATATAATATGTTCTTTGTCGCATTGTTTATTCTGGAAATTCCTCAACCCTCTGGGCTCTGGCTATCGTATTCCATGAAAATATATAAGTAAAAATAAAATAAAATTAGCTGGCCGCAGAAATGACAGCTCATTTTACAACAACAAAAACTTGATTTTTTTTTTTTAAATGAAAAATTGGAGTCTTTGCTTTCTGTCTTTGATCACTCGCACTGTTAAAACATTTTAACTCCCGACCGCGCCAACGCAAAGGACTACTTACTAATCTCTCAATGCTCTCTCAGTTAAAAGTTAAAACTTACAAAATCATCTCAACCCAAAATGGGAGAGCAGAAAAACAAAATTAATTTTTAACCCCTTATTTTATTCCTTAAATTAATGTAATTAAAGCCTCTCTTGCGTAGGTCTGACCCACTACTCGTACCCTCTCCTTCTCCTCTGCCAAACCTCTAAACATTCTCTACTAATTTATGGGATATACATTTTGGAACATGATCATCCATCCTCATCCATCTAACTATTCAAGAAGCCCCCAAATTATGGGCCCACCCAATTGTGGGCCTAGCAGTGTATGGTACAAATGTCACGTGTCGAGTAATTGTACTGCATAGCCCATGATTCAGGTCTTAAGCACGAGAGCATTAGCAAAAAATAAACAAATAAAAATATTAGGACTCGGAGGGAAAACTCACGAATAAAAAGACATCCTTTGGTTTTTGGTCAGTCCTGCTCCCCCGTCTGTTTGTGTTTCTCTCCCAAGCCTCACTCTGCTCTCTTTCCACTGAGGGAATCCGAGAAATGGAGAAATAGAGGAGAGTCAATCGGGGCATTTCGTAGTCTTGAATTTCTCCAACCTATTATGAGCTAACCAAGATCTATACATTTTTTTCTCTTGTTAGAAATAATTAGAAGAAGATGGCTCACCATCATCATCAACATGAGTCAGAGTCAGAGGCACAAGAGAACCCTAAATTCCTTCTGGATGCCCTCTACTGCTCAGAAGAGCATTGGGAGGAAGTAGGAGAAGATAATTACCACCAAGAATTAGAACAAGTAGATGAATGTAACCAAAATAGCAATAAAAGAAACTCACCAGTTCTAGTGTTGCTAGAACAGGACCTATATTGGGATGATGAAGAGCTAACGTGTCTGCTCAGCAAACAAGAGCAAAACCAACTTGATTCATGTCTCGAAACCAACCCACACTTTGCTGCGGCTCGCACACAAGCCGTGGAGTGGATGCTGAAAGTGAATTCCCACTACTCTTTCTCTGCTCTCACCGCGGTTCTTGCCGTCAACTACTTGGACAGGTTCCTTTCCAGATTCCAATTTCAGAATGGGAAGCCATGGATGACCCAACTCGCTGCCGTCGCGTGCCTTTCTCTGGCTGCCAAGGTGGAGGAGACCCAAGTGCCGCTTTTGCTAGACCTCCAAGTATGTCCCATCACAAGTAACTATTTTGGCTGTTTCTTCAATTGTTTGTTTCGGGTTTTGATCTTTCTTCTGTAATTTATGTTTATGTAGGTGGAGGACAGTAGATACGTGTTCGAAGCCAAAACGATTAAAAGAATGGAAATTTTGGTCCTTTCCACTCTTGAATGGAAGATGAATCCTGTAACCCCACTCTCATTTCTTGATTATATCACAAGAAGACTTGGCTTAAAGGATTATCTCTGCTGGGAGTTCCTCAGGAGGTGTGAGGCTATTATGCTCTCTCTCATTGCAGGTAATTTCTTCTCTTGCATCTCTAAATGCCAAGTTCCTGAATTTGAGTAATGATTAAGGCAACATTTTCCTTTTTTTTTCAAGTTTCGTTTCTTATATTTACTCGTCCTCGTGATTTGTCGATTGCAGATTCCAGACTTATGTGTTATCTTCCTTCTGTGGTGGCAACTGCTACAATGATTCATGTCGTCAACAGTGTGGAACCTCGTCTAGGAGTAGAGTACCAAAATCAGCTCTTGGGTATCCTTGGAATCAACAAGGTTAGCATTTTCATTCTATTCCTTCAATCAATTATAAATTTATATTTGCTCTCTGAAAGTGGAGTTTCTGAATGCGTATGCTTGATTCAGGACAAAGTGGAGGAATGCTACAAGCTCATCTTGGAATTGGTGTCAGGGTATGAGTACCAGTACCAGGGCATCGGCAAACAATCCAACAAACGCAAGTTTGGGTCTGTTCCTGGTAGTCCAAATGGCGTAATGGATGTGTCATTCTCATTCAGCACTAGTGATAGCTCCAATGATTCTTGGTCAGTAGCTGCTTCTGTGTCGTCCTCACCGGAGCCTCTGTCCAAGAAGACTAGGGCTCAAGACCAGCTTCTACTAAACCATCCCAATTCAGATTTCCTCACCATTCCTCGCTAGTTCCTCTTCAATTCCCCTCTTCTTTCCTTTATAGTCCTCTATGCTTAATAATGCCTATCTTTCTTTCTTTTTCTTCTCTTTTTACTGGGCCAGTTAAATTGCCAACCATCTCTGCGTAAAGTACTTGCCGACTTCGATTCGTAGGTCATTAATATAAGCCCTGACCATTCACAAAATCTGAGATTGGTGTAAAGGATTCGAAGCAGAGATTGTTGGCATTTTATCCGGAAGAAATTCATAGAACATGAACATAACAATGTTTACGAGACTATTATTTTCTTTCCCTTCATCCATCTAAATATAATAAACCCTGAATCATTGATAATGTGATAATCGCTTAAGCAGTTTAAAACGGGTACTTATTCATTTACTTGTGCCATCGTTCATAATCATATTCTTGTTTTATGGCTGAGAGAATTGTTTATAATCATCTTCTTAGTATAGAAAGAGAAGCACGTACCATATTTGATATGTACGTTCTCGCATAAGTGCTTATTAACGTGAAAAATCAATAAGCGAATGGAGGGAGTGGTTGAAATTTGTTTTGCATGCGAGGGAAGAAACATGATGTCGGCCGGTGGCACATAATGAAATTGAAATACAGATTTTAATTTTATGACCATTATGGGGCTTTGACCTCGTTGATGGAGTTCAGTTTGGTGTCACTTTCTGTTTGTATTGCAATCAGGGTAATGAAACCAACTATATAATGAGATATCCAGCTGGCTTTTGTGCTTTTTAAGAGAGAGATTTTCTCTGTCCCTTTCAGGCCAATTACAGCTAGAAAATTAACCCATACAGGTAGATGATTTTATAATTTTAAATCATGAATTTATGAACCAATATTGCCAAATAATCACAATCTAACATTTAGAAAATAACATGATCATCGATTCAACTTCTAATAGAATAGTTTCTTGGATAGAGAAGGAAAGATTCTGAGAAAAAAAAAAAATATGGTAAATTTTTTTATTGTGAAAGCGTGAATTAACAATTAGAATCTCTAGGACGAATTTTGTGCTCAAGACAAACAAAAGAAAAGACAAAGGGAAAAGAAGGAGTGCCGATTCTCCTTTGCTTTCTCCACCTCTGAAAAGAAAGGCACTCTTGGGTGCTATGTCAATGGCTTTGAAGCTCGATGTGGAAAATTCGTTTCCATTTCTTTTCTCGGAAGCACCGCAAAGGTAGTGGTGGTGTATGAATCAAATAGGGCCAAGTCAATGAGGACTATAACACGAGTACTTGTGCTCATGTTTCAACTTTGGAACCACACTAACATAATTACTATTTGTCTGTGTGTGCTAGAAATAGTTAAGGATCTGAGCTTTTTTTAGGTACACTGATCACTGAGAACCCTTGTCTAAATTAGGTAACTTAATAGCTTCTTGATCTCTTGCTACCTGCATCAGAAAAGAATAACGGAGAGATTTGAACTCAATTTCTCGTTCTAGTGTAAGCCGACCTTTGGAATTTAAGGCCATTTAAAAATCAGATCTTAAAATGGAAAACACAAGTTATTTCTATTCTGGGGTCATTTTTTTAAGACGAAAATTGTGGTTTCAAAATCTGGATGCAGAAGAACGTGACAACTAGAGAAGAAAATATGATTAAAGATTGTGGCACTCAGAAGTCAAGAACAAAATTTTGGTTCTTGTGGATCGCGCTTCTGCCCTGTTAGTGGAAGAGGGATTGCATGTGCTCTCGCCTCCTTCTAATTAAAGGGGATCACTACTAACTTTATTCTCTTTTTCATTTATATTAGTTGCTGCCGTTAAATTGCCTAGTTTTTTTTTTAAAAAATGTGTTAAGGATGATTAAATTTATCCTTTCTTCTTCAATGCTATAGATAATATCAAATTCCCCTGATCTATATTTATTTAAAGAAGAAAGCAGCGTGAATGACGGAATTATTTATAATAAAGAGTTGGCTAGTTTCGGCTGATGTTGAGCATAGTAAATGATGTCTGGTACATATATAGCTTAAGATAGTTGACCATGGCCAAAAAACACCAAGATAGGTGATAAATATCATAATCAAATGCATTCCATCACGTTTCGCTTACACTACTCCTCCNTGCTCTCGCCTCCTTCTAATTAAAGGGGATCACTACTAACTTTATTCTCTTTTCATTTATATTAGTTGCTGCCGTTAAATTGCCTAGTTTTTTTTTTTTTTAAATGTGTTAAGGATGATTAAATTTATCCTTTCTTCTTCAATGCTATAGATAATATCAAATTCCCCTGATCTATATTTATTTAAATAAGAAAGTAGCGTGAATGACGGAATTATTTATAATAAAGAGTTGGCTAGTTTCGGCTGATGTTGAGCATAGTAAATGATGTCTGGTACATATATAGCTTAAGATAGTTGACCATGGCCAAAAAACACCAAGATAGGTGATAAATATCATAATCAAATGCATTCCATCACGTTTCGCTTACACTACTCCTCTAGCCTCCCATAATCAGAACAGAACAAACTCGCAAAACTGTTTTGAGAGGAAAAAAAAAGAGGAACCCGAAAGGCAAAGTACAGAGCTAGGCAAAAGAATTAGAGAATGTTAAAAAGAGATTTTGGATACAATTAGATCCATCCACCGCAAAACACACTATAGAAAAAAGGGATAAAAAGAAGAAAGGTGGAGAATGTTGAAATTGGGGGACAATATCTATTGATTTTGTTTTGAGATGTCTTTGTTTCTCTTTTTTTCTCTCAATTTGCTTTTTAAGTAGTCAGGTGTAGAAAACTGTAGTGCGTATTTCAACCCTCAAAGAAAAAGTGAGAAAATGACAATAATAGTATATGATATGATTGGTTTTAGTGACATGTTCTTCTCTTTCTTTTATGAAAACTTGAATCTTTGAAACTCCAGAGCCTTACCCTTTTGACCAGTTCAGCATTAAAGTTATAATATCAGAGAAAGAATGAGAACCACATTCAGTGCGGCGACTGCATAGTACACATTCTCTCTCTCTCTCTCTCTAGTACTCTCTGCATTTATTTTAGACACTGTACAGAAATTGAAATTCAACTATATTTGTAATCAGAAAAATTCATCTATACTACCCATCGCTGGATGACATAGATGATCACAGATGACGTGCCATCCCTATATTATCTGCCAAAGCTACCAAGTGTCTTCACTTGCCTCCAATTACCAATCGAATTTTCCCATCTTTTTACTCACTAAAGCTGCAATTTGCAGGGTCAATACTTGCTTCCTCCCTCTATCATATATTCTCCTCTTCTTTTCACCCTTTTCCTTTTTTAAAATTTTTATTAAATAGACACCACTTTGTGCGGAACAAATTCAATTCTGATTCAAAGGAGACAAATAATAATAGAGCATTATTAGCTGAATGTTGAGGGAAATTGAAGGCAAAGGCAAATACCAAGGTCACTTGCTCATTGGTGTTTGGCAAATTAAGATTGAGTGGCATTACATTACATATCTGGTTGAGGTCGATCAGCATCGCTCATTCACTGCTCCCCAGTTTGACGGTCCCATAACTGGTTGGAACATGTCATTATGTGCCAACTGCCTTTTCAACTACTTTCTATGACCTAAGTGCAAATCAACCCCTCCTTTGTTTTTGTTGTTGAATTTTCTATTTTTCTTTTTCTTTTTTTGGTGTCTCTTTTGTGTTAGGCACCGTGGAAATTAGGCCCCAAACTACGATCGGATAGCTTAATGGTGTTCTTCTGTCACAACCGTATCTTGACTGTGCAAGTATTAAATTAATTTCTAATCTAGGTTATACAAGAATTATCATTGTGAAGAATGTGAGAGGGAAAATTCTTTGTCACGCTCAAAATTGAAACTCGTAAAATGAGACTCTCACACCTTGAAAGATATGATATATGGTCATCAAACTACAAAGTCAACTTGGATTCGAGGAATAAACAAAAATAAGAAAGCGTAACAGCTTTGATTGAAAAGGTTATAATTGAAATGCGGAATCGGATTAGATTTTAGCCACTCCGTATGGGATTGAGATAATGAGATCATAAATAATGAAGCTAATGGAGATTCACTAGAAAATGTAGATTGAAGTGGCCCTCTGTGCTGAGATGAGATATGGAACAGAATTAAATTAAAAAAACAAGGGAGGGGACAGTTTGATTTATCAAGTTGGCAGGAGATACACATTCGATGCGTGATTGTCATAATTGAGAAATTTTGATGGTGTTGGTATATTGCAAGTTCAAGCAGTTTATCAAATGCAGAGGATGGGTATCCAATGGGCTGGTGGGCTTGGGCTGGCGGTGTCTCATATTACATTAGGTGTCACCATCACAGGTAATGCCAAACCTGCTAACTCAGGTAAAGACAGTTCTGCATTTAGTATATCTGCGTTGTATAGACAAGGGAGGCAGGCATTATATGTTGGAATTTGGGAACAAGTAACGCCATATTTGCTTTTGCTTTGGCTTTGGCTTTGGCTTTGGCCAAACCATGCAATCACAATTGTACATGTGGTCCACTTCAGGGACACCTTCCCGGCTCCCGTGGTCCAACTATCCTCCTCTCTTCTTTTTATTCTTCCTAGAGAGTTTTAACATGCAACAGTAAATTGCTGTTTTGAAGTGCTTTCATTCAATCATCGACTTGTAATTACACATGTTAGGTAAGGTAATTAAAACTGACAAACAAGGGAATTAATGTCTTGTGCACAAATTATCTGCATTCCACATTGAAAATTGCAGCATTCGATGGCTTTATGTCAAATTAGACAGGTAGTTACGTGGTTAAAAAAAGAGGCAGCTAATACAAGGTGAATGAAGGAGGTGTAGAGTGATTTTTTGGGTGGAAAAACAAAACAAACATGGGAATGATGGTGACCTTAACTTAAGTACAAGTTTTATGTGTCCATAGGCGTTGGGCCAAAGCTACCGAAATCATTATAATTTGGCGCAAAGTAAGCAAAGGGCCAAAGGGCAATCAAGAATAATATCTAAGATATACCTTTGGCAGCAGTAGCACAGCACAAGTTGAAGATTTCTCAACCTCAACTCCATAATTTTTGCAGACAACGATGATAAGTTATGAATCACATTAATGAATGAGCTTCAGCCTCATCTCAGATCAAGATGAAAACTCTTAAAAGCTAAAGCTCTACAGTCTACACACCATTGATAAACGACAAGCGAACCGCCACTCCTCTACCACTATTCACATCCAAATACCGGCATATATACATTTCTATCCATGTCAACTTTTTGTTTTTTGCTACCAAAATTACTTTGTTGCATTTGATGTTAATATTTGAATTTGGGCAATTAGATGCCCACTAAATCTATTGCTTTGTTACTCTTTGATAATCCATACATATTCTTATAATAGAAATCGTGAAATAACCTTATGAAGGGTATCATTTGAAATATATTTCCACAGCATTTAATTCAGATATGACTTTATAAACTAATACAAAATCTTTAGTTGATGTGGAACAATATATTGCCAAGAGCTGTTGGCTGTTGCACACTGTATTCTCTCATGTGTCTTTTTCAATGAGCTTAAGCAACATATTTAAATAATAATAATACTGTAACTGACTGAAAATTAACGTGTTACTTTGATTTCTTTTGAAACTTTTTTTCTGTACATGTCAAAATACTCGCTAAGTGATCATTCACGGAACTATCACTTTTAGAACCCTAATTTTTACGCTACACCACAAATATACTGATTACAGTCGTAACGTTTGATTAATTCAGCTGATTATATATATATGCTTGTGTTTTCTTTTCTCCGGATCAAAATCTTCCTTTTCACTTTCCATGAAATGGTGGGCCGCTAGGTCATATACCATCAAGGCCCAAAAAATGAGGTCTTGTAGGAGATGGGCCTAATGATCTTCAGAAACAATGTTGTTCCTTACCCACTAATGTTTTGTTTTTGTTGATCTATTGTGCATTTGAAGCCACTGCCCTTATCATTCTTGTTCAGTCAGGCCTATATTTGTTGACAAAGGTTTTTCATTTCAAGCCACTACCCATTTATAATTAGCCCAAAAACAAAAGCCATTTTATAATCTCTTAAGTCTTTTTTCTTTTTTTTTTTTTCTATATCATCTGCTTATTTTTTTACACAATTGTTTCATACATTTTCAAATTCAACACTGAAAAATACCGACTATTGTCACATATTACGTATGGATCTCTTAAGGACAGAAAACACATATCGAGTAGTTACTAGAATTATATATTGAAATGAAGCGTAATTGACTTTTATATATTTTTATAAGAAAACAAAGCAATACATACATACCTCTTTGCTGTTGTATATATAAACAACATACATTTATCATGTACCAATGTTGCCCGAATTTACACCTAACGCGAGGGCCCGAGCTGTGATAGTCTAAATAAACTAGTACAAAATAAGAGGTAGCATTTCTTTCTCACATTATCATTTTGCTCACGGAAACTTGGATATATATAATTCCAAACTCGTGCAAGAAAGGCCACATATGGGGTATAAGGATTTGGACATTAGCAGTTAAGTCATAATATCATAAATATATTATTGCATTGGCAATAATAGATGACAGCATATTTCAAATCCACCTACTTTCTTTGTTTTCTATCTGTATGATGCGATATCAAAATCAGGCAACTTCAAACAGATTTTTCCGCTTCAAATCATTTGAAAATGTCTAGAACTAGAAGTTGGAGAAAATGTAAAGAACACGTGTCAATTCAAAATATTTATAGATTTTCCTCAATCATTCAGAAAAATAACAAACAAAAATCTTAAATACATTTTTATTCCCTCTAATTTGCTTAAAATAGCAATTTAATCATTCATTTTCTAATTTCAGTTCGGTTAAACTCACGTCCTTTATTGGTTAATTATAAATTACATTTGAAATCTTCCGATGCTTTCGAAAATTAAAGTTAACGTTTTTAAATCATGTCTTACTCATTAAAATGAAATATCATTCTTACCAAAAAAAAATAAAATTGAAATATCATTGTATATAGTAATACGAGTTTTGTGTTCATGTGCATTTAACTAAACTAGAGCCAGTACTGAAGAAGTGAATTTTTTATTTTTTGCTTTTGCTTGGGAGATATAGCCAGTTGTAGAATGAATTTTGAAGAAAAAGAATAGTATGTGAGTCTGTGAGGGAGTGAGAGAGAGAGACAGAGCAGTTGAAATAAGAAATATACGAAGGAAAAGCCACGGATGACAAGACAGAATCTGAGGAGAAAAATGACAATCCATGAAAAGATTCGAAGGGAAGAAAGCCAAGCAGAAAGAAAACAGTGAAATACTAATGAGAAGAGAAAGTGATGTTGACAGCAGCAAGCAACTAGCAAGCAAGGAAAGATAGCTGCACTTGTCAAAGGAAAACAAGGACGAAGTGGCTGTCACTGGCTTCCAGCCTACCAATAGAGAGAGAGAAGAAGAAGAAGACGATGATTAAATTAGCAGCTTTTTTTGCATGCAAACATGACAGTTTGATTATTGTTGTCATTCATTGGGTATGAGGAGTGAAGAATGTGGAAGTTTTGAGACATGCAATGAGCATGAAAGAAAGAAAAGGTTAATTTGATAATTCACTAATTTTAGTGATAATATTGTATTATTAGGTGTTCGTGTGAGGAAGTGGTCTGGTCACCGGTCACTCACGATTGTACGATGAAGTTTGAAAATTTCAAATGAACTAGTTTCGGAGATGAATAAGTGGTGTGTAGATTCGGAATCCAGTTGGTGATGCCTGGATAGTTGGATAGCCTAACACAAGTATCGTATTCATAGGTATCACATCGTTTTCAGAATCCTCCTCCCTTAACCAGGGAGAGGGAACAGACACAGATCAACGTGTCCTTGTTTCCTCCGCATTCCTAAAGAGTGAGAGTCCAATACCATTTCCATTTGCATTTCTGTGGAATATTCTTAATAGATTCACCCCTTTCAGAACAAGTGGGTACTGTTAGGTCTTGTAAAGACTAAGCATATAGTATTTGAAAGATAATCTCATATTCTCATTGGTTTCCTTTGACAAAAGCTTTTAAGCAATATAGTTTTCTTGTCCTTTGTCCTTTGCATGTCATAAGTTTTAATTTTATAGTTATAAAATTAAAATCAAAGCGGTAATTTTTCTGCTTAAAAAAAAGCGTGGGCGTGTGTGTGTGTGACGTGGGTCTTTTTCTGTAGCGATCTAGCCGACCCCTCTAGTTAATATTAATTAATTAAAGTTGGTCCCGTGAGAGCGAGGAGGTCTTTTTTAACACACTAAAATATAAGCAGGGTTAAGAAGGGTAGGGGGTGGGGGTGGCAATGGCCACTGAAAGGCTCAGAACACGTGATGCGAATCCTTTGGAACGCAAAAAACAAATGTCCTTTAGTAGTGGTGGGCGAGAGAGAAAACCAGACCAAGTATCTTATAAGATTCTACTGCTCTCCGACTTTTGTGGGTGTCTGTGACCGAGTGCGTGTCAATGTCACACGTCTACCAATCCACATGCTTTGTGTTGCTTTCAAGCCCCACCTTCCTCTTCCTTTTCACCTTCAACTTCCCCTTCCTCACCCGCTCCCTCAACTCCCATGTCCCAAACCTCACTCTCACTTGAATACTTCAATTCAACTAAATTCTTTCCCTCTTCCATTGGCCCAGCAGATTGTAAAATGCCCCAATCTCTCATTCTCTCCACTCCACTGCTCACTCTCTTAATACTCTCTGCCTTCTTTTTTTAAAAAAAAAATCCTTTTCCTTTTCGTTGAAAACCAGCAGCACTATCACTTTTGACAATTATAAATTTTTATCAGCTTTGCGGAAGCGGACAAAGCGCATTCTACTACTACTTTCTTTTTCTCCAAAGGGAGGTCCTTTTTTACTGCTCCTTTCTTTGTCCCCACTTCCACCACCAATAAGCTAATGATTTTCACGTCGAAATTCACATCTAATTTACTCATCAGCATTTGCGATATACTAACATACGTACAACTTTAGCAGTGGGGTGTAGGGTAACTGCAGCACATGAGAAAGGCCCGTACCTATCGTCTCTGCCCATGCTTCCTTCTGTTCTACCTTATGTCCAACTCATGCACTGGGCTGGGTAGGGAACATATTTTGCTCAGCCACTTATCAGTAGGTGTAGAAATGATAGTGAAGGATGTAGTTAATGGGTGTGTATTAATTATTAATGTGATATAGTATTCTTGTCTCTTCCTTTCTTTCTCTACTTGTTTTCTTGGTTATCATTTTTAAACTTGATAGAATTAATTATAATTATCAGATATATATTCTCCTCTAACAATTATGTATATATGCTTGTTTTCTAAATTGAATACAAAATTTAAAAGGAAGTTGGCAAGTTGTTTCCAGAGTGGGTAGGATAGAAAAAAGCGAGCAATTTCAAATCTGTCCAATTTCAATTTAAAAGGAATGCTGGTCATACACTGATTTTTAAGGACCAAACAAAGAGCTTTCTCATGTTCTGTTTTCTAAAATGGGAAAAAAAATAAAATTTGAACGGTTCAGGTTGCGGAGCAGAAACAGTGGATAAAGCATAAGAGGAAGATGTAGTATATTGTTGTCACTGACGTGCCATGGCTTACCCAAAAGCTGGGAAAGTGCGGGTCAATTTCTACAATCTACGTATTGCTTAATCCTTAGCAGTAAACATAATTAATTAACTAATTGCTAAATAAAGCCAAACTTATTATCATTTTTCTGGTTTAGTCTGAAGCGATTAGTACCTAAGTCTATGCACATCGCAATAGCTAAGAGTTTTCGTGTTGATTAGTCACCAACCCCAGCCAATCACAATCCTTATCGTCTCTGTCTCTCAAACTTTTTTAATTGTTCGCCGCCTCGCCCCCTTGGTATATGGAACTCAGCGCAGAAAGTTGAAACCACATTGACCATTTTTTTAGGCCACATGCCAGCCCCCTTTCTGGGGCCCACCTTTCTTACTATTTTTCTATTCCTTCCCTCGACCATGGAACTAGAATCTTTCAAATTATTCTACAGATTCATGCATGTACAATTAATACGCTTTATTTATTTATGCACCTACTGCAGGGGGTCGGCAACTTATAAGTTTTTAGTTTTTACCAAAAAATATATATTATAGTTGAATTTGTTTGTTATGCATATTCCAAATAACTGCTTTGTGTGTCTTTACTCTTAGGGTGATTACAATAATACTTCTACTACTAAATATATATTGTGTCAATTAGTTAATTACTTCCTTAAATTTTAGTTAATTATGTAATTATCGTGCATTTGGTTTATATATGTATTTTTTTATATAAAAACTAATATAGTTTTTCTATTTTAATGTATATTGATAGAGAAATATATATGTAATTATACACTATCATAGGCACCTTTTAAACAAAAAGTCAATGTTTAAAATTGCAGCAAAATGGATTAAGATTTTTATTAACTATGTAAAAATATTTACACCGTCAACAAAATTAGATGTTGCCATGTATTAAAAGAAATGTTGAAAGCTTTTACTGCCAATAAAATACTTTAATTACTGTAGTGATGTAATACTTTTTTTTTTTTTGTAAGTTGATGTTTTACTTTTTCGATTTAGCTACACTAATAATAAGTAAAATTTAAACTCCAAACTTTTAAAATAAATTTTTTTCCAGGTTTTTTTTTTCTGATCCAATATATTATTTTATAATGGCCTAAAAATAAATTATTTTAAAAGTATATTTTGGAAAAACAATGAGCTAGGCGACAAAATAATTAGTGAAACGAGGGTAATCTTCATTTAAAATAATTGTACGTCTACAGATAAAAAAAGAAATTGTACGTCTTTCGTTAGTTAACTATTTTTAACATGTTAAGAGTGTAAATTTTTAAAAAGGGAGAAAAGTACATTTTCTTTTATTTTCATAAAATAAAATTATTTATTGGGCAGACTTGTCTGGATTTAATAATTATTTATTTATTTATTTATTTTCAGAGTGATAACAATTGATTATTTGTTGGGCGAGATTAAATAATAATATTTTTCCTGGAGACCGGATCGCATCAGGAAAGATTCATGAGCCCCTGAGTTTGACTATTGTACCACACATGTCTTTATTATGAACAGTGATTCTTTTACTGGCAGAACAATGATTCTTTGCGAGGTGAATCTTGCAGATACGTGGGCAGCGACAAATATTAAAAAAGAAAAAAAAATGAATTTCCAGTTATGAGGGGAGAGAAAGAGCGAATAAAAAGACACTAGTTCGGCCACGACCTTTGGATGTTTCTGGAGAGTGGAGAGTGGAGACTAACCCAACCGCATTTGGTACCACAATATATAGAGTTAATTACAGTAGGCGGAAGGAGAAATGTGTAATTTGGGATTCACTTGAATAGGAATCTTTTTTATGTTTCAAATTTTAATAGGCTGAATCATCCACATCCACCCGGCAAGCGAACCGGGTCTGAGAATCCAACCGCAATGTTACTAGGCA
Organism: Cercis canadensis; assembly: GCA_003255065.1. Classification (NCBI taxonomy): domain Eukaryota; kingdom Viridiplantae; phylum Streptophyta; class Magnoliopsida; order Fabales; family Fabaceae; genus Cercis; species Cercis canadensis. Next base: position 414,574 of record QAOA01008735.1, read on the forward strand.
AACCAAATTTAATTGCAAAACATAGAGATTTCAAGTCCGAAACTGTCTATAAAAGCAACTACTAAGTAGGTGATTGTTGCAGTGGCACACGCAGAAGCAGAGAGAAGAGAAGAGAGGAGAGGAAGGGAGAGTAGAGAGAGATAGTCTTAGGAGAAATGAGGGGTTGGGCTATTGCTGTGCATGGTGGCGCTGGCGTGGACCCTAATCTCCCACCCCAGCGTCAGGAGGAAGCCAAGCAACTTCTTACACGCTGTCTCAATCTTGGTATCTCTGCTCTTCGTTCCAATCTTCCTGCCATCGATGTCGTCGAACTTGTCGTATGTCTCTTTCTCTCTGTTTATCCGAACATTCTTTTTTCTCAATTTGACTATGTCCCTCTTACCCTGTCCTCTCCTCATCGTTTTCATTCCGAATCACATTATACCATTTATTATCTAATTAAGTGTTGGGGATCTCATAACTCTCGCTTTCTCTGCAAAACAAAAATAAGCGTCCAGAAAATGCAGATAAAGCCGGGTTCATGCATGGCAATGGCATGTTCCGGAACCTGTTATTTTTATTTTAATCTAAACTGAAATCCACATCGCACCTCATCCTCATGCATTTATCATGTTTGGAATCTGTGTTTGCATAAACATTCATTTTGATTTGGGATATTTGGTATTGTGTGTTTGAAACAGGTGAGGGAACTGGAAACAGATCCTCTGTTCAACTCGGGCCGTGGATCTGCCTTGACAGAAAAAGGAACTGTAGAAATGGAGGCTAGTATTATGGATGGTCCCAATAGACGATGCGGTGCCGTATCGGGTCTCACCACCGTGAAGAACCCAATCTCTCTCGCCCGCCTCGTCATGGACAAGTCTCCTCATTCCTACCTTGCCTTCTCCGGCGCTGAAGAATTCGCTCGAAAGCAGGTTCGTTTCGTTTTACCATTTTACCCATTGATTTCCTACCCTAATTGCCACTGCCAGCCAGAAGCCAAATTCTAGTTTGCCTCCAGTGAGAAAAAGTCTGCTAGGTTGCCTGTGCCATGTCACGTGTATTATCTATCGCTAATAACTTGCCATTTGTTTCCCTTTTTTCTCTTTATTTTTATTTTTATTTTAAATGTAAATAAATAAATAATAAATAAATAATATATATATATAGGCATTCGCTAGGCACATGACTTCCCATACGTGGAACTCTTAATGGTAGCCTCGTTTTCGTTGTATATATTTTGCAACGTGTGCTATATATATATATATATATATATATATGATTTTGGTATAATTATTAATTAAAGGAATATTGATGGATGTAATTGTAGGGTGTGGAGGTGGTGGACAACGAATACTTCGTCACACCTGAAAATGTTGGTATGCTGAAGCTTGCAAAAGAAGCGAACACCATCCTGGTATTGTTGTAGTAATTAATTGTCACCGCTAAATTCATAGTGAATGAAGCAATGATGAGGCATGAGGACTGAGTTTTTGTTTTGTTGATGGGATGGATGCAGTTTGACTACAGGATTCCAAGCGTGGGATACGAGAGTTGCGGTGCAGGAGTTGAGAGTCCATTGCATATGAATGGACTGCCAATCAGTGTGTACGCACCCGAAACGGTTGGCTGCGTGGTTGTCGACAATCTGGGAAGGTGTGCGGCTGCCACGTCCACGGGGGGGTTGATGAACAAGATGAACGGTCGGATCGGTGACTCGCCCTTAATAGGCGCTGGGACGTACGCGTGTGACGTGTGTGGGGTATCGTGCACAGGTGAAGGAGAGGCCATAATACGTGGGACATTGGCGCGTGAGGTGGCGGCGGTGATGGAGTACAAAGGGCTGGGCCTTCAGGATGCAGTGGACTTTGTGATTAAGGAAAGGCTGGATGATGGGAAGGCTGGCCTCATCGCTGTCTCCAACAAAGGGGAAGTGGCTTATGGCTTCAATTGTAATGCCATGTTTAGGGGATGCGCTACTGAGGATGGCTTCATGGAGGTTGGAATCTGGGAATAAAGAAACAAAATAAATCACTCACTCTTTAGTACCCTTTTTCTTTTTGTTTACTTTCTTTTCTACGTTTGTTTCGGGGTAGTGTTTCGTTGCACTTCTTCTCTTTTCCTTGTCTTTTTAGGGGGGGGTCCTACAATTAGCTTAGCTAGTTTTTCTTTCCGAGTCGATAGAACTGTGAAATAATAGTGATTGTCTCTATGGAAATAAAACTCCTGATCCTCCAAACACTCTTCTCTACTCCAATCCACTCACGGCATTCATTCCTTTTTATTTTTGAATCCAACCAAATTATTCGCTTATTGCAGCAATGCATAAAGGATCATTTGCATTTATTTAATATGTAACAGAAACCGCGCAACAAGAGCACATCTTCTATTAAATACCTATCTTAATAATTTTCTAACCATTGCTCCCCTTGCCAATACTCTTTGGCTCAATGATAACCTCCCCACTTTAATTACATTTTTAGTAATGCTCCCAAAATTCTTTAATCGTGTTTGGAAATGAAAAACAATACTAGCTTATTACAACTTCTTTACTATTATAAGTATTTTTATACTATTTTATTTTCATAAACTAAATTTTTAAGCTTCTTCAAAATAATAGTGCGGAAGCTAATTTCAACTTGACCAGTTATTGTTGTGTTGATTTCTTTGGACAATAATGTCCCATGAAAATTAAAAAAATTCACCTAATATCCCTCTCAATTCTTTGATCACAAGTTCTCTTCCTCTTCTCTCTCTGTTTCTTTCTTTTTTCTGGGTTGCTCTCAAACTTATCGTTCCTCTCTAGTCTCTCCCCTTTAAGTTTCTACCACTTGTTGCCTTTTTCTTAGTGTAGCACTATGCTGGGCACAACCCAATTTTCATTTTTGCCCACTCTCTTTCTCTCATTTTCCCTCTTTGATTGATACTCTCCCTTCTCTTCATTTTTCTCCAAAGTCTATTGCCCTGCTTCGTTCATACTCACTTCACATAAACACCAACTCACATTGATTCACACCAAATCCAAACAAGGTGCTCTTCTCCTCTTTGCCTTTGATTCTTTCTTTGAAAAATCTTTGTCAAAACATTCTCTTAAAAACCTAATCGCAAGAAGTGACCCAAACAAAAATTAGATCTATTCTTAATGTTCCAAGCCTCTGCATTGCCCAATTGAATCTAGTGGAAGATTTGCTAGAAATTGGACTCCCCCAACTGATTTACAATCAACTTGAAGCTTGATTAGCTGTATAACTTAAGGCTTTGAGATTTGTTAATAACTTAAGTTTTTTTTCCCAATTTTCAGATACTAGTTAATGAATATAAATTGTCTATTGGGTTGTTTTTCTCTATGCCATTGTGAGCAAAGAGGGCGCGAAAACTTGCTGGAAATTAATGGTGCCCACGTTCTTCATGTAATTGTAATGTCAATGGAAGTTGAAGATGAAAGGAATCAAGGCTATCTATGGGTCTTAAAACGGGTAGCTATGAGTTCTTCAATCTGCATTTGAAACCATAAGTGTTTATTTATCCAAACATAGTTTTCTTACAAATGTTTGTGAATGTCCTTTTAAGTAATTTTATCGATATGAACACTTATATAATTAATTATTCAAACGATTTTAAAAATAACTTATTAATTTTATAAGTGTTTCTTTAATTATTCATCTAAATACTAAATAACTTAATTTAAAAGGAGTTTATTGTATAAAAACTTCTCACATAATTTTTTTTTATAGAAGCACTTAAATAAATCATTTACCTAAATGAGCCTAATTAGTAATGAAAAACTATTTAATGCTTCTTAACAATCTTCCTTTCCAAAAAACAAAAGTTGAAGAATGAAAAACTATTTCGCCTACTTTTGTTTCTTTTTTCTTAACTAAAGCATAGTGACATAGATAATGTATAGTTGTCATGGGAAAAAGCAAGGTAATGTATATATAATCCTCATAGAAAACGTATTTCATAATTTTTTTTTGGTAAGAAAAGGTAACAGAGATAATGCATCCTTTCAACAACCAAGAATTTTAGGAGAATCATTAAAAGATGATTTCCCCAATTTTGGGTAGACTGAAATAAACACTAAAACTAAAACTAAATTTAAACACGATAGGTTGTTTCTATATGGAGTGACTGAGACTGAATACAATCCAACTGCTCTTTTACTATTAATTTCTGAAATATATTTTAAGAATGCCAATATTACTCTTACTCGGATAGAGTCAGTAGACACGTATTGTATGCGGTGGCTCTCGTTCTGACCTTTCAATTTGTAACGTATAGACACGTTTTGCTGCTGCTGCTAGCTTCTGCTTTTATTTATAGTGATTGTTTTGGCCACTGTGCTGCTTGGTTGGCAAATTGAAGACATTTCAGATTCTTATTAAAGAATTGCAAGAAGGAAAATTATCCAAAAATGGGTGACTCTGTCTTTGTTATTATCAGATAACCGTCAACAGAGACGCCTTGTTGCTTACTCAACTCCTTCGGATAAATCTCCTGCATTTTCCTTTTTTGAAGATATCAGAATCTGTCCTAAATCCATTTGATCTAATGTCAAGCTGATAAACAGACCAATTGGGACATTCCGATAACCTTGATGTAATTGTGAATCTGTGATGCCAGTTGCCAGATACAATGAACTAGTTTTAAATTAATATCTCTATCACAGGTGAAACTTCAAATTGAATTAAATTAGGCGCGCAGTAAATACATTAGAAAACGAATCTTCAACTCCAATTTACTAGAAACCCCTGATGGGAAAAGGAAAAGCATGGTGAGGTGAGATGTAGTTGATTAATGATGAGAGAGATAGGCACGAGCCAACTTGATCCCCAAGTGAACCTCAGACATGGTGGTAAGGTGAAGTTTATCTTCCTTGAGTTGCAATCCCTTGGCATCCACACACTTGATGTTAGGCAGTTTAATCCCCAGTTGAGCCTCTCTCACCCTCTCAATGAATTTGCCTTCTCCTGATGCAAGTGCCACCTGCACCAACATTTTCCACGCCCATTCATAACCATAATTCATCACCTTCTCTTAAATTCTGCTCTTAATGCTATCTCAACATATCTATCCATGTATGAAATATAATGTACCGATAGACTATATATCAACACCAATTCAATGTTACCAAAATATAAAATAATTTATAATATTCAGGCCATGCCATTTGAAGATGCCTGAGTAAAGTTGCTTTGAAATTAATCAAAGACGTCAGATGATTTGGAATTCAAACCTGCAATATATATACCATACATTTTGTCCTGATTACTAGCTTTCTAGGAAATTAAAAATTGAAGCACAAAGAGACATAGAGAAAAGTAGAATTTTAAAAAATTTGTGAGAAGGAGATAGAGTAACCTGGATAATGAGGAGAGATGGAATATTTAGATCATAACGGAGGTCCAAAATAAACCTCTCGAAATTAGCCTTATACGCATCAGCATCCTCTTTTTTGACTGTATCACTCTCACCTTGGTACCAAACAAGGGCTCGAATTGTTCCAATGCCATCCCTCACAGACTCGGTGGCTCGTGTCACCAAGTTTTTGTACAAAGGCGAGCCTCGAGTCCAGTCGCTAATTCTGGTACCACCAACAGCGCAAGGGACCAGACCCACTCCACCAATCCTGGCTCGGACCACCTCGTTCGCAAATGCCATTCCGGGACCAACTCCACACGTCTTGCCCACATCAATGTCTGCGTGGAGGGGTTCACGTGCCTCCACCCATTGCAGTTGAGAGTTGAATCTCAATATTAAGGGATTGGGCTTGCATTCGGCTGGGACATTCATGTCCCATTTTCCACCACTAACACCGCCCCGACCACCCATGTTGCTCTGTCCTCCCAGAATAAACACGTTCCTGGCAACTGCAACCTTAAGCTTAGCCTCCTCATCCTGGCCTGAACCGTGCCCTATTGTTACCAACACGCAAATCAACCATGACAAAATCGACATGCAATTGCCCACCATGCCTCATCAATGATCAGTCTGCAAAGGAGTATCACTAATTTATATAGGCAACATCTTCGGTCATGTCTATTCTGTTCAGTGTGCACACTCCACTGAAACTGCCCTTAACTTTCTCGCGTTAATCAATTGGGACCCACTTAAATCTTAAAACTGATAATATCACATTAATTGCGAATTTAAATCTATATCATATCACATCACTTATATAGAGTAAATGAGAGGTGTGAGATGAAAGCTAAATTTGGGCGAATTTCGATCTTAATAGCGAATCTGTGAACTAATCTTACTTTCTGCTTTCACTTTGGGGACCAGTTTCTTAAAGAGTAATAATGTTCAAACCGTGGATTTTATGGTCGTGGTCCCATCAATTTACCTTCTAATACACATCGTCCTTTAAATAGATATGAAATGTGAGCAGAGGTGAGTTCTGCTATGGAGGGCGGGTTTCCTCATTTTGTTTTGAAAAAGCATTCCCTTGGGCCTCAAATTTAGATCAACAGCCAGTGGTCCTAATGTCCTATCTTCGACAAACAAGAAACGAATAACCATGGCCAATCAATCCTTTCATTCATATTATTTATTAAAAATGCCTTAATGGCGTTTACTATTTTGCACTATTTTGCCCTTGTTAGCTTTTTTTGTTTTTTTAATCCTATAATCGGTCCTCAACTTTAACCTTTGAATGGAGTCAGACTTATCAAATATGAAGAGAACCATTACTGCTTCAGAAATCTGCCCTTGTTAGCTTTTGTTATAATAGAGTAAATGATTTCTTTATACTAACGTAAGATAAGGGCAAAATCATGCTGCTAAATCACGTTGCTAAAATCACGAGGCCTTTAATGTTAATTTAGATGATGGGGTACCATTATAAGGAGAGTTATGTGGTTTCTTTCTCTTTCCACATACCAAGCACGCTATCAAACCGGATTAATCCATCAATTGACTACCTCCAATCCATTCAGATCTAGGATGAGCAAGTGTGCAGAATGTCATAATAATTGCATGATTCATTAGAAACAACGTATTTCCTCTGTTGGCAATGAATTTTTCAATATAGATATCTCGCTGTGTATTAAAAAATAATAATTAGCTCAAGGTTACATTAGCAAGAGAAAGCAAAAAGATATACATCAAAAGGACTCTGTATATAGCTCAAGGTTTGTTTTCACACAAAGACGTGATAGACCGGTGGAATTTCTTAGGTAAATGATCCATTGGACGTTTCTGTCTTAGTATAAAAAATAAAATTAAAAGTAGAAAAAGAAAAAACAAAGAACTATAAGAGAGTGATGAAAATATGAGAAATTCCAAAAAGGCAAAGAATAAGAAAATTGGAAAGCAGTGTAGTAGCCGCATTACGTAGAGGAGGGGAAGTGTGTATGGGTGTGGGTACGAACTGAAGGAATGCATCGGCCATCATGTGGCCAAGACGAACCTGGGCCTGGGTCGAAAGGTGTAACCCATCGGGCTCAAGCGGCAATCCCTTGGCGTCAACTGTTCGCAAGTTGAGAAGCTCCATCCCCAGCTGAGCTTCTCTTACTGTTTTTGTATACGGGCCTGAACCTGATGCCAAACCTACCTAACATCTCAACAATAAAGTGACCCAATCACATGACTCATCAGACAGTGTATTGTATCAAGTTAACAACCGTTTATGAAAGGGAGTTTTGTTTTTTTGGGGTAAAACTGAACTTTCATTTGTCTTTGTACAGAATAAAGGGGGCTGTTTTCTTATACCTACTTGTGTCGTGTAGTCAATTAGTCGTATATGTCATGTAACAGTTTAATAGCCAAATTTATATTTTCACCATTGTATTCTTGGTGAAACCAAAGAACACAATCTATATATATTTTTTAACTTGGAAAGAAATTTGAAAATATGTATTACCAAACTTGACTTGACAATTTATTGAATAAGAATATATTAAACTAATTAACGACAAGGGGGGAAGAGAAAAAAAAAAATAACAAACCTGGATTATAGGCAAGATGGGAGAGTGGAGATCATGACGAAGGTCGGAAAAGAACTTGTTCAATCTTGCGTAATACGATTGGGCGTCGTGGGAATTGAGGGTATCAGCTTCACCTTGAAACCAAAGCAGCGCTTGGATATTGCCACCGTTGCGCAAGGAAGCCATAGTCCTCCTCATCATGTGATTGTAAAGCACTTTTCCCCGTTCCCACTCCATTATGTTGCTCCCACCGATCGCACATGGCACCAATCCCACCACACCATAACTCGGTTTCTTGGCCAAGATCCAATTGGCAAATGCCATTCCCGGCCCAATCCCATTCCTCCTCTTGTCGTCAATGTCCTCGTGCAATGGTTCACGTGCTTCCACCCACTTTAGCTCTGCGTTTAATCGCACAATTGAAGGATTCGGACGGCATTCTGCAGGGACCACGCCGTCCCATGTGTCGTTTATGACGCCTCCTCGCCCAGCCATGTTGCTCTGCCCTGCCAATATAAATATGTTCTTGTCAACTCTTGTTTCGTGATCTTCATCTTGTTCTTGTTGAGGCATCACTGCCCATGCTTGAACCATAAACAACAACAACAACAAGCAACGCATCCTGCTGCCCTGGACAGTGGAGATGGAGACTATTTTTTCCATCTCATGCCATCTCCATTGTCCGACTCCAAAGCAAAAAAAGGAATCAGCAAGATGCTTCCTTTTGGACTCAGATTTGTCATTTGCTTCCTCTACCCTTTTCAACTTTGGGCCGACTCTAGGACTCAACACAAAATGTAGTCCCAATTTAAGAACCTGGTCCATTTCCCAAACAAAAAACAAAAAAAATCAAAGTTTAATTATGAATAACCCATATGAACCGCGTGGTCCAAATTAGAAGCAAACATCCTCTAATCAATCATTTCTTCTATGTCACTTGACTAAGTTTAACTGTAACTCAAAGCAATGGTACCGGATTTCAGACTGCTCATAAAAGCCTTCAAATTGATTATTGAGATTGGAAGGATGACTGCAAATTTATACAATACAACACAGAATTCGTCCACCCACTTTGTTTCCCTTTCTAATCAAAAATCAATCAGCACTTCAACTCCTTCACATCAAGGATCAACCTCAATAAACATAATGCTTTTCCTCTCTAATACTCGCTCACAAATTGCTACATGTTTCCCAATATCTCCAATTATTACTTACTAGATATAAAAAAATCTTGATCACACCTTGTCCTGAATAGCCTAGCTCCCTGGCAAAGCATCCACAAGAGCATAACTTGTAGATACTTAAATAGTAAATATTATTCTGGCCTTGAAAAATAGTAAATTTCAGGCATTTTTAATTTAATAATAATAATAAAGGATCATCTTTATTTAACGCAACCTGATTATCTACGTCTAAACTTGGGCCGGGCCGACTAACAGGCCCATTTTTTTTAAACAAAACGAGGGAAGGAGAATACAACAATGGTACTAATATGAAACGTTTTCAACTACGTTGTCATGTTGTCTTCACCACAACTCATATGTTATAGGGAATTCAGGTAAGTAATGGACGGAGACGTAGTGGCTTTATTTTCTTTCGTTTTTCTAAGCCAATCAAATCACTAATTTTAATGCTTATCGATGGTAATGTTGTTATTAGTGTAATTAATAAATTAACACAACACTTTGTTAGTTGTAAAGCACTTGCCCATAAATCCATATAGATGTTGCTTTCACCACAATATATAAAGTTTTATAAGAAACAATTATTAGTGGAGACAAATTAAATGGATATTTAAAATCAAACAAGTTGGGTAACTGAAAATTTGAGCTGCAACCGCCGATTCTCCTTAAACCTTACCCAATTCTGACTTATTGGATAGTCAATTCCAGAACGGGTTCCTTTTCCCTTTAATGTATCATATGCGTTCCAATTTCCACGATGTAACAACTAGCATGAGAAACACCATCATGTTCTTCCGCTTCTAATATATCACACTAGTATTCATTTGTACACTGTTTTATTATCAAGCGTAAAAAAAATTAAAAAGATAATTCTACATAAAGGATCTACTCGGTTGGAGTTACTTTTTGAAAAACAGTTAAATATGCGCCGCATGATAGTGCACGCTGCGAGACGTCAGGTCATGAGTTGAGTTGCTACGATGGGGGTGCCATGTTGCGGAAAATCATGGTAAGAGGACCCCATCTATTTACGAATCCCTAGAATATGATTCTCTTGGAACTCCCGAAGTGGGATATAGCTGGCACATGCCTACGTGGCAAAACATTTGCAGTTAGGTTCCGTCAAGTTTTGTGTTTCCCCTTTTTTCCTTTTTTTACAAATTTTTCATGGTGCCATGTCAATCTTAAACAGACAAAAGAGTAAGAGGGTGGCCCAACAGTGGTCATGATAGGATAGACCCATTAGCTGATGGGTTTTAGTGTGGGGCACTATGTGGACCACATCTGCAACTGCACTCGATTCACTCTTCACTCTTGCATTGCATCTAATCCTACCCGACCAGTAATTACTAATTCCAGAGGAGCGGCAAATAATATATAATCTTTAATAATGTTGTCAAAATAATAATAAGTTTTATATTTTTGTGAGAGAATTTATGTAGTTGAAGGAGCGCAGATACGTGAGGACAAGTGTGAATTATTTGTGGAGTTACAAATTTTATAATCCAATGGGACGTGGTTTAATAGTTGAATGAAATGAAAAGCTGATTTGCTTAGGAGTTAGGAAGTATCCTGGGTCTTTCTAGTTCTACATCATGTGAGTGACAGGGCTTAATCAGAATCAAATCTGCTAACCAATTTTGTATCTTAGATTAGGCTGTCCCTAACAACAACCTCTACTAGAAAGACCCACACATTCCCAACAAATTAATAATCTCCTTTCCAATGCACACAAAATTGCTAAAAATAGCAATGCAACACTCGGGAATGCTTCCACTTTGGGACCATTGCTGCCTTAATTATGCTTTCATTCCCAATTACTATTTGCCATTAGCCCAGTACGCTTATTAAAATTATATTTTACTTTTTTTTTTATCAAATATTTTAAATGATGACTATAAAATAAATTGCAATATTTTTAAAACATACAACTCTTACAGTTCACAAATGTCAAGTAGTAATTATACCTTTTATCCTTGCTGGCTAGTGATATATTATTCTATGGAATTATAATTGTTTATTTACTTTTAAAATATGGAAATTGTGGGTGAATTCAGATCCTCTAATTAGTGAGTCACATATGATTCAATAAAATAAAAATATATACACATGACGCGGTGACTTTACTTTCTTTTGGAATAAAATACAAGTTATGTTTTTCTATTCGATACTCCATCGATCCATTGCCATAGGAATACGTACAAAATAGATATAAGCAATTCTCAAGTTTGATTCATGTTTTAATTTTTAAATAAGTAAATTTTCATTTAAAAATAAAATTATATTTGATTAATTATCTTGTATAATTTATATACTTAGTTAAGAAAAGTATCATTTTATTAGAGTAACTAAGAAATTATATATTATTAATAAAAAAATTCAACTATTATTGTAAATTTGTAATATGTGACAACACACAACTTAATATTTGGATAAAAATATATTTTACAAATATGGTAGAATTATATCCTGCCTTTTTTTTTTTTTTTTTTTTTTTNTTTTTTTTTTTATAATTTATAGTCATCAGGTCCGGTACGAGACTCACGTGATATCAACTCGTGCGTGGGATGTGAGACAACTCGCTAAGTAGTACTGGTACGGGTACAAGACTAATTTCAGTTGAAAGGGAACGGAATTGGTTTATTGGGATTTGAGATGGTCGAGTGGGCGTGCGTGGCACGTGAGAAAGGTTTTGCAGATAATTGGAACTCCTTTTTGCTCATTTATATTCTTTTTCCAAGTATTTTTAATTGCCATTCTCTAATATAATATAATTTTCATTTGATGGTCTCCTTTTTAAATTTAGAAAGAATAAGTGAATTTATTTTTTAGTTTTGTCTTGTATTTGGGGAGCTAATCTTCTTCGAGTAAGCTGTCCTCAACTACCTTTTGATCGTATTTTTCTTTTTTTTTTTTGGTTAATGAAAAAGTAGTTTAAAATATTTAGATAATTCATCCACCACAGATGATGTGAATTTGGATCTCACTTTAGAAGATCGAGACATAATGTTTCATAATTTTTTTTTATTTCTATTTTTCATAACTCATAAAAATAGTTAACAAAACAGTATTCAATAAAATAAGTATTTTAAATGATCAACACAGGATTTTTTTTTCTCTAAAATGAAGGCTCCACAAATAATTTTTTATGTCATTATATATGTGAAAAAAAAAAACTGAATCGTCAAACAATTTGAAGAAAACATAGTAGAATTAAGGAGATTTTTTAAATATTTTTTATATTTATGTAATATATCATATTACATAAAATTAGTTAGTATAAAAATAATATGTGTATAAATTAATTATTTTTAAATTTATTTAAAAAAAATAAAATAAAATATATTTATATTTAATAAAATATTAAAATAATATATATTTATTACATTAATATAATATAACATATTCGGATAATATCATAAAATCCCTAAAATTAAACTAGTACCCAACAAAAAATAACAACGAAAACGTGGGGAGAAGAATAGATTTCAAGCGCGCAAGGGGGAGAAAAAGGACGGTTCAGAGTGGGGTTTTGTCCTTTCAGAGTCGGTGACTTGATCGACACGTGGCAGTGGAAAGGACGCAGGCCGTTAGAGGTTGTCTTCAGAGTGGGACTTTTTGGCTTGGGTTGACAGGCTGGACAGACATGATATTAGCACCGTCCGTTCCCCGATTCTGCTATCATCTTTGTCGTTTTGTATGCCAGATCAGAACTTCCGTGCGTCCTCTGCTCCCCCCATTTATTCATTTTTAGAATAAAATAATAAAAATAAATACTGAAATATCTTGGCTTCTTCCTCGCCAATGGTGTCCAGCCTGTCTCGGTCAAACTTAATAGTCATCCCATCACGCCGCCGCTCCCTTCCTGTCCATCCTCTTCTCCTCCCAAACTGCTTAAATTTAACAGGATTCTATAATATTATATAAATATATTATATTATATTAACATAATAAGTATATTAAAATTTATATTTTATTAAATATAAATATATTATATTATATTTTATTTTATTTTTTAAAATAAATTTAAAAATAATTAATTTGTACATATATTATTCACACATTAATTATTTTTATATAATATGATATTTTACATAAATATCAAAAATATCTAAAAAATTTCCTAAACTTATATATATTGCAATATTGAAATATGTCACTAATATTACATATACACATTGTTAAAATAATAACACATTATCTTTTATGTTTTTTTTTATATAATTTAGTTTCAATTTAAACATATAATTCACAAATTTTAAATACGATTTCAATAATATTCAGCCACCTACTATTTAATTTTTTTGTGTTTAACTAGAAAATAAAGTCTTAATAATCTTGAAATAATATGTTTGATACCATATTAACTATACTCTCCCTTTTTGTTTTGTTTTGTTTTTTTTTGTTTTCAGGTACAAGGTGAACTAAGTTTCTTGTATGTCTAATTTCTTGATTATTTTAAAAAATAAAAATTGTGTTTTTGCACTAATTATATATGCATTTTACATAAGATGTGTTAGTTGACATATTTCTTACTTTTTTATTTTTGAATTGACACATATTTATTACTTTGAGAAAAACACAAATTTAAACAAAAAAAACGTGTAATTTTTTTTTAAGTTACACAAAAGTGCAAAGTATTCAAGAAAGAGAGAAAAATATATGATAAAAATAAAATTCTCTAATTCTTATGATATGTGAAATTTCTCAAAATGTAAAATTAGTTATACTTTATTAATTAATGTTAGTTTAAAACTATTATTTGTTTTGCACATAAAAAAAAAATAGATTATTTGTTTGAGCACTCTAAAAAAGAACTAAAAAATAAGTATTCTTTGTTTGGTAAACTCTAAATAAATTTTTTTTAAAAAACCTTTGTCATATTCAAAACTTGTTCAAATTTGTTTAAGGTATTAAACTAGTGTTGAATTGGTTTGAACCAAATTTACAAGTGTGATTGCAAATTTCACTGCAAAAACTTTAAGAACCAATGATTGATCCTTCCAAGAAAAAACCATTTTCGATGAGTTGATTGCAAGTGATAACTTTGACCGAAAAGGCTAAAATTGCATTAACATCAGGTCAGAGGAAGTGTGTGTGCATGTGTGAATTACTTACTACTGCCTTACTGGTGAAGAGGAAAGACTGTTTTGTTACCACGGGATAACGATAAAAGCATTGGAGTAAAATATAGTTTTACGTTTGTTCGTTACGGTCTCTAATGATTTCAACATCATGTACAATAACTTGAAAAACAGCCTCTTAAACATTTGAAATTGAGGAGATTAGATTAAATGTCATTCGTTATTATTGGTCCCAGATTTGAAATTTGTATATTGGACATTTTTATATCCTTGAATTCTCCTTGGTTCTGTGATTGAAATTTAGCTCAAAATAGATTAAATAATGATCATAGATCATGGTCAACAAGCAGATATTTTGCGTACGTTGATTCACTATTGGCTGCTGCACACTCGCTCATAGCATTATATGTTTGGCGTGGAATATGGATCACCAGTTTGGCTGACATGGTTTTAGGTGTGAATTTGACAAGCAGTCTAGTCTAGTGTAGTTTTAACAACAGACGTAAGCCAGTTAATAATGGGTGCCCAGAGTGTGATCATACGTGTAACTTTGAGGAGCTCTCACTTGACGCGTGTCAATTTGACAACTGTATGCTAGTACCTACCTTGCCTGGAAGAATCCCCCACTCCCAACGGTTATGACCGGTTACTACCACCGGCTCAACCAGTCATCCTTATCACTTTGGTATATAATTCTCTCCCCTTACTCCATCTCTCCCTTCTCTCTCAAACCCAGCGGCGAGGCCCCCCAGCCTTCGCAACCAAAATCTTACCTATTTATTTATATAAATATTCATTTTGTTCCATTTCTGTTGCTTAGAGCTTAGAGCTTAGAACAGTTTAATTCCATGGCGTCCACAAAGAAAGACGTGGATCGGATTAAAGGTCCCTGGAGTCCCGAAGAAGACGAAGCGTTACAGAGGCTGGTACAGAATTACGGGCCCAGAAACTGGTCTCTGATCAGCAAGTCCATTCCTGGTCGATCCGGAAAGTCCTGCCGTTTACGGTGGTGCAACCAGCTCTCTCCCCAAGTGGAGCACAGGCCTTTCAGTCCCGAAGAAGATGAAACCATCATGCGAGCCCACGCCAGGTTCGGTAACAAGTGGGCCACCATCGCTCGCTTACTCAATGGTCGCACCGACAACGCCATTAAAAACCACTGGAATTCCACCCTTAAGAGGAAATGCTCCGCCGTCGACGATAATTTGAACGCCGACCCACATGATCAGCAGCCTCTCAAAAGATCCGCCAGCGTCGGTGCGGGCACAACTGTTTCGGATTTGTACTTGAACCCGAGTAGCCCATCAGGATCCGAATTGAGCGATTCTAGTTTGCCTGCTATGTCCTCCGGCCCCGCACAGGTTTACAGACCCCTTGCCAGGAGCGCATCCTTGCAGGTGCAGATTCCATCAACCCATCAAGTCGAAACTTCCTCCTCTGTCACTGATCCACCGACGTCACTCAGCTTATCACTTCCTGGATCCGATTCCTGTGAGGTATCCAACCACGGGTCCGGAACCAGTCCGGTTTCTAATTCCGCTCAGGGGATCCAGCCCCAAGTACAACCACCTCCACCAGGACCATTTCAGCAAGTGCTTTTCCAGGCTCAAAACATTCTGGCCCGTGATCAGTTTGGTTATGAGAAGCAGTTCTTCAGCACCGAGTTCTTGACCGCGATGCAAGAGATGATAAGAAACGAAGTGAGAAATTATATGTCTGGGATTGAGCAGAATGGTTTGTGTTTGCAGACCGAAGCCATTAGAAACGCTGTCGTGAAGCGAATTGGAATTAGCAAGGTGGAGTAGACAAAGCCAATGGTAGTCCATAGCCATCTTTGGCCACCATGCTTTCGTATCAGCCAACTCCTCATGAATCAGAGAGGAGATAGGCGAGAAGTGAACCCAAGTAGACAAACAGTCTTTGTTTTTCTTTTGGTTCAAAATTCCCCTTCCCTTTACACCAAGAAGAAAATGGTAATAATTTTAGTACTGTATAGAAGGACATAACGGAGTTTCAGAAAATAGAATTAGAATTAAATAGCGCACTTTGGTAATAACAACAGAACGGAGGAAATGATGGATGCTATAAATCTGATAAACCCTTGGATTTTCCAAAAGAGTGAAAAAAGAAAATATTTTTTGCCTGCGGAAGAAAATGGGGATTATTTTTTTAGATATTTCACTTAAGAAGTGGAAATTATAACTATGAGTTTAGAAAGAGGAAAACAAAGAAAATAGGGACCTAAATGAAAGTGTAGTTATTATGAGAACATAAATAATTACTCCACTTAAAGTTTAGACAAATTTACAGATATAATACTGTTTAGAAAAGTAATTACAGATTTAGGTTAATTTTGAAAGTATTTACGGAAGTGGGTTAGTTTTTTTTGCTAAAAAATGCTAAAAAAAATCACATTTTTAACATAAAACGCTAAAATAGAACTATATTTTACTAAAGAAAACACGGATTGGTATTGAATAAAACACTGAATCGATTTAAAAAAGATAGGCAAAAATTGTGAGAAGAAAACGCGGTTTAAAAGAGAGTTTATTGACTAAAACACAGTTCTATTTTCACGTTTTGTGTTAAAAACACGGTTTCCTTTAGCATTTTTATGATAAAACGCTTCAATTTTTTTAACAAGAAAAATTAACCCACTTTCATAAATATTTTCAAAATTAACCTAAATTTATAATTATTTTTTCAAACAGTATTATATCTATAAATTTGCCTTTTAATCTAATTTTTAGATATATATATATGAGAAATGGTGAAATTGTTGATGGAGCAGATAGACAGACAGAAAAGACACAACCGTTTTTGTTTGTATTCATCAATTTGAAGGAAGAGCATCGGGTGTTTCTGTTTGACAGAGAAAATGAAAGGAGTCCAATCCCAAGAATTTTGTTTGGTAGTGAGTACTGAGAACTTGTTGGACAAGTGATTGAGTGATAGCAAGAGGAAGGGAATTTAAGGCATGTGAGAAACTCGGAATAATATGAGCCATGAATTCCAAGTCCGGAATCACTGTGTTTCGTTGTTAGCCCAAAGGGAAATCAGGGCAAATTTACAGTAATAATACAGTTTAATAAAATAATTACGAATATAGGATAGTTTTAAAACATTTTATCGAAATGGGTTAATTTTTCTTACAAAAAACGCTGAAGCATTTTTATCATAAAACGTTAAAGGAAACCACGTTTTTAACAGAAAACGCAAAAGTAGAACTGCGTTTTACTATAAAAAAATGCGGTTTGGTATTGATTAAACGCTGAATGGATGGGTTTGAAAAAGCGGACCGAAGATGGAGTAGGAAACGCGGTTTCAAAGAGAGTTTATTGACTAAAACTCGGTTTCAAACCGAGTTTTATTCAAGAAACTCTATTTCAAACCGCGTTTAAGTATTTACTATTATTCCTGCTACTCTTTCCATAACCCGTCATCATAAATAAGACTCAAATTTTGGGTTACGACTCCACACTGGAGCAATTGAGTAGCAACGATTGGCGGCTTTTCTAGAAAGGATGATTGAAACTTGGACGATTCAAAAATTATAACTCTTGTTGTATGCATTTAATTTTTAGTACTTGTTCATTTTATTTTAAATTAAGGCACACTTTACCCTTCGCGCTTTGCTTAGAGTAATCAATAATAGATAAACAAATATAATTATACATCCTTGACACATAGAACATGTAAATGTCAAATTTAACTAAATTATTATACAATCAATTACTGAAGTTGCCCCAACTAGATACAACAATAAAAAAAAGTGACATCAATCAAACCAGTCTCGTTCTGGACCTGCATTTTGTTGATCTGGGAGTGTGGTGTCCACCATATCCGGATCAACAAAATCAGAAAACTGAATATGTCGACCATCATGCTCTGTAGGATACAAACGAACTGGTGGCATGGGAGTATGCTCTACTGGGGGAGGTATATAGCAATCGATACCAGGTCCAGTAG
>QAOA01008735.1:436318-463420 GCA_003255065.1 Cercis canadensis
GCTCTAACACGAGCTCAAGCTCTAACCCAAGCTCAAGGGCCAATGCCCTCAGGACGGATGTCCTTCAACGCTCTAACCCGAGCTCAAGCTCTAACACGAGCTCAAAGGCCAATGTCCTCCAAGTTGGTTGCAACATCAACTATGAGTGCAAATACCGAGCTGAAGAATCAACGACCTCAAACAAACTACCTTGGGTCCATGTATTCTAAATTTTATACTGAGCGCTACATTACTTTCTCTAACATATCACCTTCTGGTTTAGGTTTCTACCGAGCTTACCTTAGCCCGACCTCTTTGCAGATAAGAAGTACCTAGTAGCCTGAACGAAGAAGTATATTCTTACTGCTTGCATCCCTTAAATTTCTGCGACTAGTTGCTAATTTGCAATTAGCCAATTTGATGCATTATTTGCATGTAATATAGTCATACAGCTCTTGCATACAACTCTTGACTTAAACTTTGGTTTGCTGAGTATACTCATGTAACTTCAGGCACTAGACTTCGCAGGCTACACCAATTATTAAATAGAACTTGCTGCCTATAGAATTTATGTACAAATGAAGAGTATATGATCTCTTTTATTAAGATGCAGGGGCTACAAAGCTCGAAATAGATGAGAAGCAAGGAGCTACGAAGTTGAAAACACAAAGCTCGGGACCAAAGAGCCATGAAACAACGGAAAAAATTCTCTAAAACCAGATCTAATGATGCAATTTCATAATGCTTTATGATTATATTTTTCATTGCAATCATGCAAGTTCTTTTATCTGTTAAAGAATTTCTCTCAATGCTGGAAATCGCATGCTATTGCATTAAGAGCTCGAGCTCGGTATTTCATTGGCTACAGTTCATATAACTTGATGCATNATCCTTAGCAGAGAACCTCTTCTCTAATGTGCTTCACTGGAACAAGAGATTTAATGTTGCTGTGGGCACAGCGAAAGGTTTGGCTTATTTGCACGAAGAGTGCTTGGAATGGGTTTTACATTGCGATGTAAAACCTCAAAATATACTTTTAGACTCTGACTTCCAACCAAAGGTGGCAGATTTTGGCTTGTCTAAACTCTTAAACAGAGATGAGCGTGGTAGTTCCAGGTTCTCAAGAATAAGAGGAACAAGAGGTTACATGGCTCCAGAATGGGTTTACAATCTTCGCATCACATCTAAAGTGGATGTTTATAGCTATGGGATTGTTGTGTTGGAAATGATAACGGGAAAGAGCCCAATGGGATTCCATAATGTTGAGCACAAAGAGGGGATAGAACAGCGTAGGCTGGTCACATGGGTGATGGAGAAGATAAAGAATGCTCCTACAAGCAAGTTTTGGATTGAAGAGATAGCTGATCCCAATATGGAAGGCCAATACGACGTAGCACAGGTTGAGCTGTTGGTTAATGTGGCTTTGCGATGTGTGTTAGATGACATGGACTCAAGACCGACCATGAGCCAAGTAGTGGAGATGCTTCAATTCCATCAAGATAGATAGTTGACCAATGAATTACTTCAACTGCTTGCATATATGGTGCATAATCGTTTCTCTTGCAACTTGGTGCTTCGTTGAATTTTTAAAGTACACATTTTCAGACTCATGCAATCTCCTTATGTATACAGTTTCACAACCTGGCATGGTACCAAACCTAATATTGATCGATATCTTTATATATTGAAACTTCAGTATTTACTCTTAATAACAAAGTGATGCTTACCAGAAATTAAAAAGAATATAAAAAAATATTGAATGAGATATTTGTTTAATTTTAGAGGGACCGAGAAGGAACATCGCCAACCTTGCCAATTGAATATGCACAAATTAGTGCTCCCCATTTGCCAAGTTGGTCTAGACTCTAGTATAATGAAATTGGATTAGGTAGTTGTTATTTTTATACTTTATTTTGTTAATGTCACATCTTATTTAATATTTAAATATGATATAGATTAAATTATTTTTAATTAATATGAAAATTTTAATTTTAACTTTAACTAAAAACTTTATATATTAAATAAAGATAAATTAGTCTGTATTATATTTAAATATTAAATAAGATGTATCATTAACAAAATCAGATATAAAAATAGTAGTTCTCTTATTTTATTATATTACATATAGGTTTCCTTTTTAATTTTTGTTTTGGACTTCGGACGAAATATTGGGTATCCATTTGATGGTCTTAGTCTTGGATCTGGATGCATAATAATTTCAATGAACCATCGCAGTGAGCTATGTTTGACCAATAACTTGGCCGGCATTGAGATGAATTGTGGAGAAGATAAAATACAAGTATTATTAATTTCGATAAAGACATAAATTTGTAGACTTACTTTTATGTATTTTATTTATGAGAGTCATATTTCTGATGTATCTAAATATTTTTATCAATGATTTTGGAGCAATGTGCATATCAAGTAGTGATGAGAAATATTATTATAGTTTTTCTTCCTGGACAGTGGACACTATTTATTGAATTGGCCATCAAGATAGAAATATACGATTCATCCATCAATCTCTCTAATGATAATTGATAACTCACGCTTCATTGAAAAATTAAAGGAGAATATCTAACATTAAATATCAGGACTCTACACCACCACCCCATACTTCACGCACCTTGATTTCATTCTGTGTAATGATTCGGTGAGATGCCACTATTTCCCCATCTTTTTCTCTACACCCAAAGGTCATACATACATAGAAGAATCAGAAAATTATTTGGAGGTGCCAGTACTTTTTTTTCTTTTAATTTTTTGGTGGGTTTACATCAACGGCAATTATTGAAGTGAAATCCGATCTTAGAGATGGGCCTTCAAATGGGTTGAGATGCCCAATTACTCAAAAGATCAATCCTGCTTTGTATTTTGTACTTGTTTTGTTTTGCTGGAAATTGTTTGGTGTGTTGTACTTGTCTCAAAGGACAGCTTGTTTTATACAAAGGGAAGTTTGTCCAAGCCCAGTTGGAGTAAATTAAAGACATAAAGTAGAAGCTCAAAGATCAAAGTAAAACCTCCATAATGTTCTACTTAAATACATATTTGATCAAGAAACTTGAGATCAAATTAAGTATATAAATTTAATGAACCAATTCCAATCTCTAGGAATTTTTGGTTCCAATAAAGTATGTATCTTCCAAATTTTATGAGGCGCAGCTATAGTTGGGATTTGTTGTACATAAACTGGAAGGGAAAGGGTGAGGTGTGGGTTAATTGGTCCATTATTCAAAACAAAAAGATTGTAGGACAAAACTTAAGTAAAGTTTCATAGGTGCTGATGGTATTGTTTTCCTATTAGAATATTACATGTATATTAATTTTACAACTTAACACCATCTCATCTCTCTCTTAATATTTCTCAAAATATCACATTGATCCCAACGACTAATTTCTCTCTCTTTCCCACCCACCACTGCGTCCCTCCTTCTTTATGCAACAATGGCTGCCATGATGATTCTGCATTCTTGCGGAACAGAGGAAACAACAGAAACCAAACTCTAATAAGTCCAAGCAAGATCGAGAAAGCATTATTGAACAAAGAAAGTTAAACTTTCCCAAAAAAAAAAACAGTTGGGTTGTTTGTAGAAGGAAAGTGAAAAGGGAGCGTTTTTTATTTTTGTTTTCAGGTGTTGGAGGATTTTCTGAGGGTGAGGTAATTACTGATGGGTGTTGCAGAGAAAATTAAATTTTTCAAGTAATGGAAATCCAAAGGGGGAGAAGCAATGTGAAAACAAACGGACTGGAAATGGAAGCTGAAATCTACAACTGCATATACGAATTTGTTATTTTGCCCAACAAATGCTTGATTAATTATCGCAAAGTCAAGGTTTCTAGCTGAAATTGGTTGCCTTGTGACAATTCCAGTTCTGAGGTCGACTCTCACCTTCTCTACCATAGCATGGACAAGTTCCATTCTCTCTAGCGTGTGCTCCACTGATAAAATGTTGGGTGCTACTATGATTATTGAATTTCCATCTTCATCCCAAGCAGTGGTGGGTGAAAAAGATAGAGAAATTAGAAATTGTGGTAAATGTGTTATTTTGAAAAACATTAAGAGAGAGATGAAGTGGTATTAAGTTATAAAATTAATACACATATAATATTCTAATAAGAGAACAACACCACCATCACTTATAGAACTTTACCTAACTTTTGTCCAAGATTGTATTGGGCTGCAGTTTTGAGGTGCTGCTCCAAGCATAAGTCAAAATTGGCTACGCTTGGCTCATTGACTAGTGAAGACACCGTTTCAATTTTTTTTTCTTCTAGTACTAATTACTAAATGAAGGGTTGGTCTTGTATTCCAATTCTCCTTCTATTATACAAGAAAGTGAAATACAGTTTATCGCTGACAAACCAAGGAAAGAACGAGGAACAAGGCTTTTGGTAT
Source organism: Cercis canadensis (assembly GCA_003255065.1). Taxonomy (NCBI): domain Eukaryota; kingdom Viridiplantae; phylum Streptophyta; class Magnoliopsida; order Fabales; family Fabaceae; genus Cercis; species Cercis canadensis. Next base: position 440,694 of record QAOA01008735.1, read on the forward strand.
TCAGAAAAAGCAGCCAGCCATGTATATATATATATATATATTTGTCGTGAATGACATAGCAACTTGTGTATTGTAAGTTCAATTAATCCCACGCTAGTTGGCTGTAGAAGCCGATCTTATCATCATTCCTTGATCTTTATCGCAACTATGCACATCCCAATAATCTTCCTTCTCCTTCTCTTTGTTCCATGGTTTCAAGTTTCATCTTCATATGCAGCTCCAGATACGCTGCCAGAGGGCTCCTCTCTCTCCGTTGAGGAACCTAGTGACATGCTGGTTTCAGCCAATGGTGACTTCACGGCTGGGTTCTTTAAAGTCGGCGATAATGCTTTCTGCTTTTCCATATGGTTTACAAAGTCCAAAGAACCTACCGTCGTTTGGATGGCAAATCGAGACCAGCCCGTTAATGGAAAAGCTTCAAAACTCTCACTTCTGAAAGATGGTAATCTCATTTTGAGCGATGCTGGAAAAATCACCATTTGGAGCACCACCACGACCTTGTCCACCTCCCAAGTGCAGCTCAAGCTCATGGACAACGGTAACCTTGTGCTTCGTACATTACGAGGTACTGTCCTTTGGCAAAGCTTTGACTCGCCAACAGACACCCTTCTTCCTGGTCAACCACTCACTGAACGAGCTAGCCTTGTCTCATCAAGAAGCACAACAAACTATTCCTCTGGTTTCTATAGGTTATATTTCGACAACGACAATGTTCTTCGCTTGCTTTTCAAAGGCCCCAACGTATCCAGCGTGTATTGGCCTTTCTCATGGCTCCTACCAGTGGATGCAGGCAGGTCAACCTACAATATCAGTAAAATTGCGGTGCTAGATCCATATGGTCATTTCACGTCCTCAGATACCTTCAGTTTCAATTCCACTGATTATGGTAGGGGTCCATTTAGACGATTCATGGTTGATCCTGATGGCAACTTGCGACTCTATAGCTTTAATGAAGAGAATAAGATGTGGGAGGTTTCATGGCAAGCCAATTCCCAACCATGTAGCACTCATGGCATTTGTGGAGCCAACAGCATGTGCACTTATAGTCCCATCTCTGGAAATACTTGCTATTGCTTGCAAGGCTTTAAGATGAAGAATCCAAACGACTGGACTCAAGGCTGTGAACCTGAATTTACTTCTCTTTCCTGCAATCGCACTGACTCTGGTTTCCTCCATCTCCCCAGCATGGAATTCTTCGGCTATGACATAGGCATCATCAAAGTTACAAACTTGACTCAGTGTCTAGATATATGTTTGAACATGTGTGATGATTGCAAAGGTGTTCAGTTCAGATTTAATGAAGTTGGTACATACAATTGTTACCCCAAAACTATTCTGCTCAACGGAAGGGATTCGCCCAATTTCGACGGAGAATTGTATGTAAAAGTGCCCAAAGCCACTCTGCTTTCCTCTAACAAGACTGCTAAACATTTGCAAATGAACTGCCCAGTTGGTTTGTCTCAACGGTTGGATAGATTTTATCAAGATCCCAGTAAAAATACGACACTGAATTTTTTGCTTTGGTTCTCTTGCGGTGTTGGGGCCCTTGAGATAACCTGCATTTTCCTTGTGTGGTTTTGTTTGTTCAGAACCAGCAAGCAACCCGATTCAGGAGAACAAAGGCAGCTCCTTTCTGCTACAGGATTTCAAAGATTCACTTATGAAGAGCTTAAAAGGGCAACAGGAGGATTCAAGGAGGAGATTGGACGAGGATCGGGAGGGATTGTATACAGAGGGACTTTGGATGATAATCGTGTTGCCGCAATCAAGCTCCTCACAAGCGATGCTAATCAAGGAGAAGCTGAATTCCTAGCAGAAATAAGTACAATTGGGATGCTGAATCACATGAATTTGATAGACATGTGGGGATACTGCGTTCAAGGGAAGCATAGGCTTTTGGTGTATGAGTACATGGAACATGGATCCTTAGCAGAGAACCTCTTCTCTAATGTGCTTCACTGGAACAAGAGATTTAATATTGCTGTGGGCACAGCGAAAGGTTTGGCTTATTTGCACGAAGAGTGCTTGGAATGGGTTTTACATTGCGATGTAAAACCTCAAAATATACTTTTAGACTCTGACTTCCAACCAAAGGTGGCAGATTTTGGCTTGTCTAAACTCTTAAACAGAGATGAGCGTGGCAGTTCTGGGTTCTCAAGAATAAGAGGAACAAGAGGTTACATGGCTCCAGAATGGGTTTACAATCTTCGTATCACATCTAAAGTGGATGTTTTTAGTTATGGGATTGTTGTGTTGGAAATGATAACCGGAAAGAGCCCAATGGAAATCCACAGCCTGGAGAACAGAGGGGATATAGAGCATCGGAGGTTGGTCACATGGGTTAAGGAGAAGATAAAGAATGCTCCTACAAGCAAGTTTTGGATTGAAGAGATAGTAGATCCCAATATGGAAGGCAAATACGACATTGCCCAGGTTGAGCTTATGGTTAATGTGGCTTTGCAATGTGCGGAAGACGACATGGATGCAAGACCATCCATGAGCCAAGTTGTGGAGATTCTTCAGTCCCATCAACGTAGATAGTGAACCAAAATGTTGAGCGTGCCAAATGATCTCCACTTCTACTTGTTCTTTATTTTTTCAAACTTAATTAACTGTCTTGTTTCTTTTAGTCAAATTGTTGCTACTTTGTATTTTGAACCCCATATTTTCTCGATTTATGTAATCTCGTTGTGATTAGCCTCTTTTCTTTTGCCAATATATACATTTCTGGATTTCGAGGGATATATAGATTATTCCAAAAAAATATCTCTTTACCATGTAAAACGAGAATTTATGATGTATAATCTTTCCGGCCATTGCACCAAAGAAAGCAAGAAGTCATGATAAATCGAGGAACTAAAATCTATATTATTTTTTTCATGATGGACTTGAAATTTGAAAATAATCCATATTTTTCAGTGACTATGGGAGAATGGAGGTTAAGCACGGACAAGAATAGCATACGACTCCCCAAATGGTAAATGAGGGAAGCAATAAGCATTAAGCATTAAGCATTAAGCATTAAGCATTAAGCATTAAGCATTAAGCAGGGACACAAATAGAAAGAGTAGTTAGATTGGAGGGCAAGTTGGTCAACACCTCACACATACTTCCTAAAATTGAGACGTCCGGTGCTTTAGTTCCACGCAGGCAAATATTTTTAAGGTATAATCTAATCTAATGCTGCCACTACGGAATTTGTTTATTATGAGCCGTCCATTTTATCTATAACGTTTTATGTCATATACACTGTATTGCGTGGTTGCATGGGACAAGTGGACCAAGTGCGACCATTAGGGGCAAAAGAATAAAAACAATGGACTAGTATATTGGAAAGCGGAGCTCAAGTTGGCATTGTTTATTATAAATATGTTTGCATTCAAATTGAAATTGGGGCATCTAGTTGATGGTTTTCAGTTTACTATTGCATGGTTTCTGTGAGCCATCGCACTCAATTATGTCTGACCAATAATTTGCTACTTGCCACATATAAAATTGATTCCATACCCAATCATAACGCACGCTTCATTTGTAAAAAGAAAAGAAAAAACATTTTTCTTCTATATATATATATATGTGGGTTGGTTAAACTTTTCTTGGTCTACACTAGAAAAGGTTAAGGTTTTGGTTTTGAATTAACGAAAATACAAGACGCCAACGATGGTTTCATTGTAAGAAATTTTCAACAATAAATTTGATCAACACATCGTTAAAAATGCGGGTCTTCCTTCCAGACATGTTAGTATGTTACTCTGTAACCTGAATCTTGGTTACAATTACATAAGGGTTCCCGATACAAAAGGCGAGTAACACTGACAAATTCGATTTGATAACATTTTCTCGCGGAGCAAATAACTAGCAATTGTGAAAAACCTTCTATTACAGCAGCAACTGTAAGGTATTATGTACAAATAAGTTTGCTATTGTTGTCTCCTAACCTAGTCATCTTGTTTGTTGGTGCTGTTCTCAATATCTTCTGGTACATGATAAGTTGACAGAAAGAATGAGCTCTGATTTTTCTGTAGGAACCTGCATCACAAGATGGATCGTTATCAGACATAATGTAATGGTGTAATGATATCCACCAGTAAAATTCACATGAGCAGGGCTTAGGCCCCCTCATCCTTTTTAATTGCCTCAATTTTAATTTGTGGAGAAAGGACAGAATTCGAATACAGCAATACTTTCCATTACAAAGAACTGAAGAAGTTAAGTTTATTTCTTTTTCCAAGTTCCAACAAAACACTCATGCAAGAAACAACCCAAAATTTCAACAAAGCTACTAGGCCAAACCAGAAAATTTGCAGTAAGTATTTTGCACCCATAACAAATCACAAAATTAACAAAAAGTATGCAGGTTCAGCCCGTGTCAGTTTCATGTTGAAGAACCACGTTGGAGCGGAGGCCACTCAATGTAGCTTCGGCTCCAATGTGACTCTCGGGGTTGCATTCACATCCTAATATTCACACTGTGTTATAGGAACAATTCTATACAAATATCCTCCACTTACACCTAAAATATCTTCATATATATCTCTTTACCAATTTCATAACCAATGAGTTTAATTTAGAGACAAACTAAAAAGCCCTTTTGAAATGCAACTTAAAAATGGGAGAAAAAGGTGATACTTGAGAAAGTTATTCAATTTTGCCTGCAGCTCCATCAGTGTCTCCTCTTCAATGTCAGCATGTAACAATAACTCGGGCAACTTAACTGCGAATGCCAGAAAAATTGCATTAGTGTCTAGAATCACAAAGTAGCAATTACGGTAACTAATAATAAGATTAGTGCTGTAACCAGTAGAAACTAGAAAAAAACTATATATAACAATAAATTCAATGCCAGTTTGCAAACAAAATCAATGAACATAATAACAGCAGAAAAAACTTAATTGATAATCTCCACATGTAGTTCAGGGCAGAGCAGCCCCACCACCATCTATGTTTCCATTAAAACTAAGTACAACCATGAGCCATAAAAAACAGATAAAAAGATGATCTTAAGACCCTTAATTTCATAGACAACAGCCCCATAACTCTCACTCATATGATAAGCTGGTCTGGCACTGAAAAACAAGCTTACCAAAGAGACGTAACAAATGTTCAGCACCATATACAGTAGATGGGGCGATATCATCGAGACATGCTTCTTGGTACTGATGACGCTCATTCTTGTACAATAGTATCACTGGCAATGCTTTGTCAAAGTACGAGCCCAATCCTTTCAAAATTTCATCAACTGAATCAGCTATCCTATATCAAAGAGATTAGGTTAAAAAGTAACAAATAAGCACAGTAAGTAAAAATATTGAGATATTGTACCAAAACAAAGAGCTGAAGCAGTACTCAATTATCAAGATGCCAATACAAAATGTCAATACCCTAACACAAGACATTTGGAAGCAGGGTTTAGGAACTTCCGACTTAGACTAATCATAATGAAACTTGCTACTAAGAAATGGTGTCAACCACGCATCAAATACCATTAACTACTTAACCTTGCATTGGATGGGAAAAGCTTATTTTCTTAAAAAAGTTCTGAAATGATATTCAAATGAATTCAGCATATGCATTGATTCCCTAAACAGCAAAATGTTTCAACATCATGCTTGGAAATGGAAGGGGTCTCAGTATGAACTTACGAGCCATCTTTCTTCAAAATGTAATCAAGATACTTGTTGAATATGTCATTTACATTTGGAGTACGAGGAAGTTTAACAAGCTGCAGAAAAGAACATGAACAAAATCTTTTCAACAAGTTTTACTTGGCATTAAGTTTCTGTTATTTCTCCAAAAACATAAAAACAAATATAAAGCACATCCACATCATGTTTCTCAATCATCTACATGACCACCAAAATAAGTTGCGATAAATGATGATACGCCCAAGTCTACCCCAATAATGACAATTCTAGCATTTGTAATAAAGAAAAACATGATCGACAGAAAAGAAATGTGGAAGTTATCTTATATGACACCCAGTAATTCAATCATCTTAATTAATATCAGCTAAGGGTATTGAGAAAAACCATACACAAAAAAAATGCTCTTGTACGATGCTACTTGGTCAAAATCATAGGCAGCCAAACACTGGAAAGCTCTAAAGGAATCAGATATTTAATTTCCAATATGACTGGAATGTATGAAAATGTTGTTCAGGTAAAAAAAAAAAATACTTTAATAGCAATGTTTTAAGACATCTGAAGTTAAAAGATGTAAAATGAAACTAACAGTGCTGTAACAAGTTATAGCAACTGGTCCTCAAGAAAATAAAGCATCAACTAATTCATTAAAATAATATTATATAATCATGGCATAACTACCTTGCCCAGAAGTGTAACAAATTCACAATCGTCAACTAATTGCTTCTTTAGTGTTGGTGGAATCTGAATGTTGACAAGCTTATCAGAATGAATGGTAGCTGCTTCCTAACATTTAACAAACAATAAAATCAATTAAATTACACCTAAAGCCAAAAGGAAGCCAAGAAACCATCCCCAACACTCCCACCCCCCAGTTTCAAAAAAAAAAGGAAGTAAAATTTGAAATCTTTGAACTAGGATCATTAGACAAATATTTGAATTAGTGCAGATTGCTGGAATGAATGTGAAAAATGTGAGCGTCTACAGTCACTACCATAACTAGGGAGTACCTTAATGATAGATTCATTCTTTCGCTTCTTGCCTCTTGTTACTGCATTGCATATTTTATAGAAAGCTCAGAGAGAGAGAGAGAGAGAGTAGGGGCACGGACTAACATAAAAAATTGATTTAAAGACATTTGCATGTTGTAATCAATATGTTACAACATATATTACCATAATACCAAATATCTCCACAAAGTATGCATCAGAGTATATTCTTGACCAAATGGCTTTCATGCCAACCTTTAATCATCATAAAGGGTAGAAGATACTATAGATGCAAGATCAGGGAACATGAATGCCAAAAATATTTAAAATTGAATATAATGCATGCATAAAAGCACATCATAAAAACATGCCAAGAAAAAGTAAATGCTTCAATTATGAGAGATGATAGACTCCATACTCTCTCATAACTCCTCTAACAAGCATGCAATATAAATTAATCCCCTAAAGGTTAAATTATACCAACTATCCATGTTTCTTATAGGGGATCCAGTTCACTATACGGTGAGGTCTCCCAATAAATTGTTTCTTAGCATGCTTACTACTTTCAGCTTCAATAGAAATTCCTTAACAAAGGGCAAGTCTAACATCATCAATCTCTATACTCGTTACTTGAGAACAAGATATTGTTGACATGAGTTCAGATGCATATATATTTCAGCTTCTACAGAGTCATCCACCTCTATACTATGCTCATGAAAGACAGGAAAGATTAAGCTTATGTTCAAGCACAGCATTTAAGGAAGTACAGATGGGGTAAATTGAGATGAACTAAGGATTTCTCCCATGCTCATGTAAATACATTTTCCTCCTGAAACTCAGGAAGTCATAGATATGTAATTACTTAAAGTACAGAAGAGAAATATGTGACCGTTAGAACTTTTTGATTTAATCTGTGAGGCACGGGCAGCTTTTGTATTCTTGTCATTGCCATGCTTCTCATTAAGGACACGTTTTTTCTGCAAATTTTCCTCGGTGTGTTTCATCAAACGATCCACACCTACCCATTCATCCCAACTGTAGCACAAAAAAATGCTAAGAAAGTAAGCCATCCAACTGTCCAATAGTTCTTAAAAGTTGAAAAAACCTTCTTTTGTAGCTGCTGCATAAGAGGATGAGATGCTTACGTTTTCTTCCAACCCTGAAAAGAAAAGAGGGGGAAGAAGAAAGCAAGAAGAGAATATCATTGAAGATAGTATTCTTCTTTAATAAACTTACTAAGCCACCAGAGTAACGCAAGAAAGAAAACACTAGAGATGAAACAAAAATAAAATAGAGGGAAAAGAGAAGAGACGCGCTAGAAGGGTATCAGAAATCCATGATAATGAGATAAAATAACGGAAANAGAAAAGAGGAGGGGGAAGAAGAAAGCAAGAAGAGAATATCATTGAAGATAGTATTCTTCTTTTATAAACTTACTAAGCCACCAGAGTAACGCAAGAAAGAAAACACTAGAGATGAAACAAAAATAAAATAGAGGGAAAAGAGAAGAGACGCGCTAGAAGGGTATCAGAAATCCATGATAATGAGATAAAATAACGGAAAACACCACTTACAAGATAATGAACATAGAATCTCCATTCTTTCTGCTTGTACTCGATTTGCAATACCTGCCAAACAAGATAAATAGCAATTAGCAAGAGCTCAATCAGTCTAATTTCCCTCTCTCTCTCACTAGTACATGGTATAAGTAGTGAACAGCTTACGAGAAGCCAAACGATCTATTTTACGAGATATAGAACCCTAAAGAACGTAAATTCGATCTGAGAAACAAAAATGGTGAATCCAACGGATATGTAAGCCGAAAAGCAAAAAAGGACATCGCCAGGAACATAAAGCACAGAGGAAGAAAGAAAACGAGAGAGAGAGGGAGAGTATGGAGTACCTTAGCTTCGTAAACTCGAATATTATGGTGAGCGAGGACCTTCTCTCCTTGGGCATAAGGAGGGGAATCGAGTGGGGAAGAGGAGTGATTGGCAGTATCATTGTGGAATTCATTGTCAGTCTGGGTCCTGCTACTGTTGGCGGAGGTGACGGAGACGGAGACGGAGTCGGAGTCAGTCTCCGTCGCAGAATCATCGGTAACCCCAGTAGTTGTGTTGGAGCTCCCCATTCTATCTGATCACCAAAACGGCCGCTTGCGATTTTTTTCCACCAAATGCCGGAGTGTTTTCTTTTGGAAGAGGACTCGGTCACAGATCATAAGTCAGAAGCAAACGATGGATGTTTGGTTTGAGGGAGGGTTACCCTTAACCAGATCAAATTAAACTCACAAAACTGGGAGATGAGACATTGAGATCATATTGTTTTACTTAAGAATTGGTTTAATCCTAGTCATCACTTATGCTCATACTCCTCTACTCAACTCTCAACCTCAGCTCAAAATGTCACTAGTAAACGTCCGCTCTTTCCATACAAAAAATAAAAAATAAAATAAATTCCCACGCTTAAACAACAAATCCAATTCTCTTCCCCACCCAGGTAAACGCAAAAACACTGGGAATTTTTGTTTTTTTAAAAAATCTAATATGGCTTCATTTTTTTTTTTCCATCTTGCTTTACTACTAACTATTTCAAGGCTTAAATTTGATTCATCGTTAATTCATAATGAAATGTTTACATCAATTATGAAATTAACTTCATTATTTAATAATATTTTTTTGTTAATAAATTAATGGTAAAAGCATACATTAACATAAGTCATATACATGGTGGACTCAATCCTACTTCACCCATGAGTGAGGTAAAACTGAGAAAAAAAAAATTATTATTAGAAGTTTGGAGTATAAATAATTTTTGATACCATTGTAAAATATTTTAAAAAATTAAGTCACTTAGTATGAGTCACATTCTCAAATTATTAATTGAATTTGAATTCAACAATGTCAAAATAAAACATTATTTATTTTTTGGTTTGTTTCTTGTATTGTCCGTTTATGCATTTTATAAAAAACTAACTGTTCTAACACATACTGAATGACTCAACGCGATGGTACCAAAATCAAAAGTTTATTATATTCTAAATTCCTAATAAAATATTTATTCATTTTTATCCCACCCATTTAGATGAGGTAGGATAGCAATAACCTAGATACATTAAGTATAATTTTTATAATTTTTTTGATTTAATCATAAAAAGAATAATAATGATATAATGGGCTCAATAAAATAAAAGACTACACTATAAATGTAGTAATTGGTGTTGCCCCAAGGGATGCTTCAACCTTTATAAGCAAGATTGCAAGTTGGTTGAGCAAAAGAAATTGAATTATGGATGCTTTACCTTTTTTACTTTTTTTTTTTTTTTGGGTAACATTTTTTAATTTTGTTTCTATACAAATGACAAGTTCTTTTCCGCTAAACCAATGGCAAGCAATCTGCATCCTCTATTTGTTTGGAATTTGAATAATCAGCACTTGAGGCGATTCAACAGAAAACATTGAGAGGTAAACTTAGCTGGCAGTTGAAAGCGCCCATTTAAAAGAATGCGTTGTTTATTTTGTACTTGTTATAAAAGAAGAGTAGAAACGTTGGTTAATTTGAATAGAAAAAGAAGCAGTGAAGGTGGATGCAATCCATGGAGATGAAGGTTCAGTGTCCGGTGCCGGGGCTTGGACCTGAGTTTATTGTGACTCTTGAGATTTCGGAGTGACCCTCCCCTCCAGAGCTTGGACCTCCGGTTTTGATCCCACCCACATATATCCCATCAAACAAAACCTCAAGCCCTTTGCTTAGTGATAGTGACCCCTTGAATTTGACAGCATTAAGAGGAGGAGCTTCTGAAATTAATAACAAGGAGCTTGCTAGGAACACAATACACAGCAATTTCAGGGCTTCCACACTTTTCGCCATTTTATCTATTAAGTACGGATTGATTACTCGCTATACACACCGATGCTATTTATTAAGAGAAGCTATCGATTTATGTTATATCTATTTGCAGAGACATAGCGTGTTCCATTCCCCCTTTATACTGGACCATTGGACGTGCTACTGCTCTGAAAGACTGAAACTTAAGTTGGATTGGGAACAAGAGAGGCAAGTTCTCTATTTCAAAATTCAAACACGTGAATGGGTTCAAAGGGGCTCTGATTTTCTAAGTTGCACCACTACTGTTCATCAACAAATAAATAAACAAGTGATGTCACTGTCCACCTCTGACCCCCAGCAAGCAAGAGGAGAGAAGGCAAAATAACTTGGGAAAGTCGCACTCGCACTCCAAGTTTGAAGGTATAGTGAGAGTAATTTGCTATTTTCCAATAGAATCACTGCCCATTCAGAATGTGGGTGACGTATTTATAAGGCATTTGACTTCAAAAAAGAAAAAATATTTTATTTTTTGGACTATGAACCAAGAAAATTCAATTTCCACAAAGAGATGTAAAAGTTGAAAACTCTAGAGTTCACTAATATTTGTCTATTGTTGTGTAAAATCTTAACGCAAGTACATGTTATCGTTTCTAAGTAATAAGATGAGAGTGAATTATTATTTCCACGAGAACTAATATTATCAACTAACGATATTAGATTGATTTTAATTTTATCTAATCAACAAGTATGAAAAATTTCAAGATAGAAATTTAAATAAACTGAAAATAAGCTAAGACAGAAAAAATGACGATTTAATCAAGAGAGAAAAGCTTAGAGTTTTGATTTTATCATAATTAATCCCAGTTTTCATTTCTCATGTCATTAATATCGATTTATCTTCCTAATTGCTAATCAAGATTCCCTAATTCATTCACTAGCCTCTCCCAAAGTCTAGTGAAAATATCCCTAATTACTAACCATGTATATTCCTATACGAGTTATAATAATTACAGANTTGAAGAATGTAGGTGATCCAGAGCAATTCACAAACTGTAGTAGCTAAACTACGATATTCTGCCTCTGCTGAGGACCGGCTAACAGTATTATGTCCAAGAAATGAGTGAAGAGCCAAGAAAAATGCAATAACCAGTAATAGAGCGCCTGGTGTCCTTGCAAGCTGCCCAGTCAGCATCACAGTAGGCTGTGAGATTGAAACCAGAGGCAGAAGCAAAGAATAAACCACGAGAGGGTGTGCCTTTAAGGTACTTAAGCACATGTATAGCACCATTCCAGTGTGCTTGAGTAGGACGGTGCATGTATTGGCTCAATTGATGCACTGCATGAGTAATGTCAGGCCTAGTGAGATTCAGATAGAGGAGGCGGCCAACAAGTCTTCGATACCTGTCTGGCTCAGGTAAAGCAGCACCAGCAGACGAGAAATGCTGACCTTTTGGTAAGGGAGTAGCAGTGGGTTTGGCACCAATCAAACCAGCATCGTGTAAGATGTCCAAGACATATTTACGTTGGGTAACATAGGTTCCAGTGGCACCTCGAGCAATTTCAAGGCCTAAAAAATAGTGAGCAGCCCCTAAATCTTTGATGGTAAAGGCATGATGCAGAAAATTTTTAACTTGGACGATGTCATGGTCATGAGTCCCTGTGATCAAAACGTCATCAACATACACTAACAGAGCCAAGAAGGAGGTTGAGGTTTGCAGTGTGAATAGGCAATGATCATGAGGACTTTGAGTAAAGCCATAAGCTTGAAGTTTAGCAGAAAACTCTAAGTTCCATTGCCTAGAAGCCTGCTTCAGGCCATAGAGGGAACGTTTGAGCAAGCAGACCTCATGAGGTTTGGCTTTGGTATAACCTTGAGGTGGATGCATGAAGACTTCTTCATCCAAATAACCATGAAGAAAGGCATTGTTAATGTCTAGTTGGTGAAGCCCCCACTGTTTGGCAGTCACAATGCTCAGAAATATTCTCACAGTAACTAATTTAGCAACAGGTGAGAAGCTGTCCTTGTAATGAATTCCCTCAATTTGATGATACCCTTTGGCAACTAAGCGTGCCTTGTATCTGTCAATAGTCCCATCAGGCAGATGCTTGATTTTATACACCCATTTGGAACCAATAGCCTTTTTACCAGGAGGCAATGGAATCAAGTCCCAAGTATGATTGGATTCAAGAGCTTGTAATTCTTTATCCATGGCTTCAAGCCATTTGTCACTCTTGCATGCATGATAATAAGAACGGGGTTCATGAATAGAAGACACATTTGCAAGAAAGGACATGTAGGAAGTAGTAAAAATAGGTGAATGATGATAAGGGAAGGTAGGTGGGGTATAACCAGTAAAACCAGGTGGGATATGGGCAAGTGAGGGGTGGAGAGTAGGGAGGTCTAAGGGAAGGAAAACATTGGAGACAAAATCTGACATCCAGGCAGGTTTCATCTTAAGTCTAGAGCTATGTCTAAGGGTGGAAGGAATAGGAATAGGTGCAGGTGAAAGAGAAAGAGAGGTCGGAGGTGAGGAGGAAGATGAGGAAAGATTGGTAGGTAAGGAAGCAGGAAGTTCTGGGGTGGGATGGGGAAGTTCTGGTGGGTGATCAAGGACATCTGAGAGGACAGCAGTGGGAAAATCATTAGAAGAAGAGGGAACCTCAGGAACAGGAACAGTAGGGGAATGTGGTGGAGTGAGAGGAAAAGAAGCAGAAGTGTGTAAGTCAATAGGTGGGACAGGAAGACAGAAGTCATCTGTGGGGAGGGGAACAGTAGCAAAAGGAAAGACATGCTCATGAAAAATAACATCACGAGAGGTATAAAAGTGATGAGATGTCAGGTCATAAACCCTATAAGCTTTCTGTCTTGTGACAAAGCCAAGAAAAATGCATTTAAAAGCTTTAGTGTCAAACTTTCCTTTGTGTGGGTGAGTGTTTGTGGCATAACAAAGGCAACCAAAAACTTTGAGAAGGTTGTAATCTGGTTTGGTGTTATTAAGTAACTCATAAGGAGTTTTCCAGTCGAGAATTTGGGTAGGCAATCTGTTTATGAGGTATGCTGCCATTAAAAGAGAGTGACCCCAGAATTGGGTAGGAAGGTTGGCTTGGAACATGAGTGCTCGAGCAAGTTGTAGAAGATGCCTATGCTTTCTTTCTACAATGTCATTTTGCTGAGGTGTATAAACACAACTCCTATGATGAAGAGTGCCTTGGTTAGACAAGAAAGTTTGACACTCAGTGCTGGTGAATTCAGTCCCGTTATCTGTGCGAATGCACTTAATGTGTTTGGCAAATTGAGTGAGGATCATTTTGAAAAATGTCTTAAGGGTGGCAAGGGTTTGATGTTTATGTCTGAGGAGAAACACCCAAGTAGCTCTACTGTAGTCATCTACCACAGTAAGCATGTAATGAGCTCCTGTGATAGATGCTGTACTGTAAGGGTCCCAGAGATCTATGTGTAAGAGATCAAACACTTGAGCTGATCTGGTAGTGCTAAGAGGAAAAGGTAGTCTATGCTGTTTTGATTTGTGGCAGACATCACATGGGGTAGGTAAGGTAGTACTTATATCAGTTAAAAAGGAAAGATGCTGTAAAGTGTGCAAGGAAGCATGTCCAAATCTGTTATGTCATAAAACTGTGGAAATTTTATTGCAATTATGATCAATAGTACAGGCAAGAGTAGGAGAATTACAAATGGAATTGCAAGAGAAATGTATGGAAGTGTTCTGTTTATTACAAGGAAAAGAAGCAGTAGAAACAAGGAAGGAAGATCTATCTAATATGTAGAGGTTTCCAATGACTTTCCCAACTGCAAGGATAGCTTCAGTCTGTGGGTCCTGCAAAAGACATTTGTCAGGATAAAACACAAACCGAATTTTAGCTGTGTGAGAGAGTTTTCGAACAGAAAGCAAGTTGAACTTGAAGCTTGGTATATAGAGAGTGTCTGTCAAGGTTAAGGTAGGGCTGAGGGTAACATCTCCTATTTGGTGAACTAGCTTAGTAGTCCCATCAGGCAAGTAAACAGGTGTAAGGTGGGGTACTGGCCTTTTATGATGAAGGAGATTAGAATTAATGCACATATGATTGGAAGCACCTGTGTCTACTATCCAAGTACCAGGATCAATATTATTTGCAGAAAAGAGAGCAAAAGTAGAAGCTATGTGAGAAGAATTACCTGCAAAATCTTCAATATTCGCAAAGTTAACATGATGACCTTCAAATCCAGTCTGACCCTTCATGAGCTTGGAGAATTCTTGTTGAATGAGCTCTGTTAAAGAAGCTCGTTTATCATTGAAGTTATCACCAGCCAGGTCTCCATTAATATCTAAGGGAGTATCAGCAAGGTGTGCCATGAATTTGCCTCCTGTAGCTTGCTTAGTACGTTGATCTTTTAATTCCTTGTACCAATCAGGGTAACCATGTAACTTGAAGCAGGAATCCTTAGTGTGACCATTGACATTGCAGTGTGCACATCTTTCATTTTTCTTGTCAATGTTTGGCTTCTTGAAACTGCCTTTACCACCTCCAGAGCTTCTCCCCATGGGTCCTTTGACAAACATTGCAAAGTTTTCAACCTTCCCCAACATATGAACATGAACTTCTCTTTGCTTCTCAACTCTTAGCATCATGGAGTAAGCTTTGTTAACCGAAGGCAAAGGATCCATTACTAAAATCTGGTTTCGCAGATGATCAAAATCATCATTGAGTCCCATCAGAAACTGGACCAGTTTAGTGGAATGAGCAAGGTCTGAAATCTTCTTTGTGACATCACAGTGACAATTCTTGCAAGTACATTGGGGAATTGGTTGTAGACAGAGTAACTCATCCCATAATTTATTCAGCTTGGTGAAATACTGCACTATTGATTGGTTTCCTTGGGAAATAGTACTGATTTCCCTTTGAATGTGATAGACTTGAGGTCCATTGGATTCACCAAAACGTTCCTCTAATTCCAGCCATAAATCTCTAGCAGTTGAAGCATAAAGAAAAGCTTCAACTATTTCCTTGGAAATGGAATTTAGAATCCATGATCTAATCATGCAATCTACCCTAATCCACTGATCATACTCAGCAGAACTTTCATCTGGCATAACACATCTGCCATTGATGAAACCAAGCTTTACCTTGGCGCCTAGGGCAATTCTAATTGATCGATTCCATGACAGATAATTCTTACCTGTCAAAGGAGATGTAACAAGTTGCATTCCTGGATGATCCGAGCTTGCCAAAACTAGAGGATCTCCATTAAAATTGCTTCTTGATTCACTGTTGGAAGTTGCAGTTGCAGTAGCAGTTGCAGACTCCATCTTTAACAGAAATGATAGTTAGGAGTCTTCTAATCCTTCTTGCAGACGATGATAGAGATGTAGGTTCAAGCAAATTTGGATCGATTTTGCTCTGATACCATGTTAGATTCCTTAGAAAGGATGATTAACAGTAAAGCAACGAAGGAAGTAGAAGAATGAAGCAGAGAGAATGTAAAAATATTTCTTGTATATTCTGTATCTCAAATATATTACATCAGATGTGTATATATATACAAATCAATAAAGGAAAGTAAGATGCCACGTGGGCATATGACTTAGTCTTCACTAACTGCCTGATAACAGAATGAAACTATATCAGCTAACTAAGGTTAAGTAAATCAGCTAATATAAACTACAGTACAGCTAACTAACTCACTATGCTAGTTATAGATAAACTAGATAATCTAACTAACTAACTAACTCATAATATTCTGTACAAAGTCGCACTCGCACTCCAAGTTTGAAGGTATAGTGAGAGTAATTTGCTATTTTCCAATAGAATCACTGCCCATTCAGAATGTGGGTGACGTATTTATAAGTCATTTGACTTCAAAAAAGAAAAAAATATTTTATTTTTTGGACTATGAACTAAGTAAATTCAATTTCCACAAAGAGATGTAAAAGTTGAAAACTCTAGAGTTCACCAGTATTTGTCTATTGTTGTGTAAAATCTTAACGCAAGTACATGTTATCGTTTCTAAGTAATAAGATGAGAGTAAATTATTGTTTCCACGAGAACTAATATTATTAACTAACGAAATTAGATTAATATCAATTTTATCTAATCAACAAGTATGGAGAATTTCAAGATAGAAATTTAAATAAACTGAAAATAAGCTAAGACAGAAAAAATGACAATTTAATCAAGAGAGAAAAGTCTAGAATTTTGATTTTATCATAATTAATCCCGATTTTCATTCCTCATGTCATTAATATCGATTTATCTTCCTAATTGCTAATCAAGATTCCCTAATTCATTCACTAGCCTCTCCCAAGGTCTAGTGAAAATATCCCTAATTACTAACCATGTATATTCCTATACGAGTTATAATAATTACAGATTCATTAGATTCTATGGATCTCTCAATTGATTACACAGATCATTGAGGTATATTCATATTCTACATGCAACCTATGACATTTATCTCAATGAACTAGACACACAAATCTCATTCTAGTCTCATTGTGATTAACTAATCGACTAATTAATGGCCAATTAATTAGAAGCAATAACAATAGGATTGAATGCTCAATTAGAAAAGATAAACCTCAAATTAATTTCACAAAAAACTACAACCGTTTATAATTAAGCTATGTCTTAGTCATAGATAATAAATTAGTTCATAGTAGAAGAAAAAAATATGATAGAGTAAAATCTAGACATAATTGAAAGGGAAGAAGAATAAAACTCTGTAGAGAAGCTATCAATCTTCTATTTTGCTCTCCTTGCTTGCTTCCAAAAAGTCCAGAAAAAAGATCCCCAATTCAAATCTTCAAAGTTGCTTAAATACTAAAGCCTAATATTCCTAATTCTGAAAGGAAACTAAAGCTACATGTGCGGAGGAGTGCATGCTAGGCATAAGGACGCTGGACACGGGCGTAGGGACGCCCAGGGAGTTAGCTCCAATGCTGCAACTGGTCAATGGATGGTGAGGTGACACTTGAGCTCGGGCGTGGCGACGCTGGCCATCGACGTAGCTATGCCTAATGAATTGGCTTTAATGTGAAACTTGGTTGTTAAAGAGGCGTGGCGACGCTTGGCTCTAGTGTAGGGATGCCCAGGGAGTGCTTCAGTGTGGCATTTGGCTTACAGGAGGCGTAGCAACGCCTGGTTTCAGGCGTAGGGGCGTCTAGCATGTATTCATAGTGTTTGAGCTTTTCCTAAATGCCTTTTTCACCAAGACTCTCCACTTTACTTAATGATCCTACAAAAATAGAGAAAAAGAACAAATTTAAGGTTCATACATCTCAAGAAACAATCACAAAGTTAAGCTAAATGTATCTATAAAATGGGTGTAAAATCCACCTAACATCTATTGGGATTATGATCTCACTCGTCTTCAGTTAGTATGATCCGTCAATATATTGTCCACACTCGGTGGGAGTTTAGTGTCCATGCCTCCATGGGAATGGGATTCTTCAGTCCACGAACCACAAGTTAGGTTGGGGCTTGTTAAACTGAACCAAACAAGAACCCATAATAAATGGTCAATAAATAAATACAAGGGTCCATGGAAATGTCATTGTGTTCCAAGATAAAAACAGAGACTAGCCTCTGCAACTGTATTCACCATATTCATTTCACGTTTTAATGCATTCTTAAAAGCATTCAAACATTAAGTAAGAATTGCAGTCAACCTATAAACTGCAAAGCATGATCCAGACAACATATTTTAGTCCTTACCTTGTAAATTTTGGACTTTCACAGTTTCACATGGAATACTGCCCTCTAAGGAATATGACCAAATGAAAGGCATATAACATATGACGCAAATGTGTATCATGTTGTAGAGCAGGTTTCTGAAAGGAAACGTTTCAACATGTACAAGGATGTGTTGTATCATGTTTATGTAGGATTAATAAGAATGGAAGAAAGTAAATAACAAACTGATAACTACTTTTATTCCTTCCGTGAACAAATTGTTTACCATGCTTTTTGGCCAAAAATAAAAGAATGAATTAACAAGTCAACACTCGTTAAATTATCGTTTATTAATGCGGCTTCTTTGCTGCAGTCTCCAGAACACCATATTTCATCGTCACATCTCTTTCTGGTTCTCACCCTGTTTCTCTCTTGAAAACTAGCCGAAAATGGTTTCTAATTGAGGAATAATAAGGTGAAATCAAATTAATTTCATTGATAAAATATAAAAAAAATTGTAGTTTATATCTAAAAGATAATTTAGTATAAAGGTTAACGAAGGTGTAGTGAATCAAAAATATAATTTAGCTAGAAACATTAGACATTGAGAATATTCTCCTTTTTTTTTTTTTTTAATGAAATGCCTATAATAACTCTTGAAAGTTGAAACTTATATTGTTTTCTTGGCCATTTTTCATAATAACAAAATTCTAAATTCAATTCTCAATCTCTTAAAATTCTGGGTTAGAAAATTTAACTCTTGGAAAACAAAAAACATTTTCCTACTCTAGAAATGAGATGTTTGAGTACTTCATAAGAGTTATTGATTCACTGCATTGTGCACTTGAGAACTTAAGATATACACAAACTTTCTTAACAGTTCTGTATTTACTCGTAGAGTTAGCTAAAAATTCATTTAGAGAGGAAGGGTATTCACTAGAAGAAAAAAATAAAAATAAAAATTGATGGGAGGCTGCCGACCTGCCGTTGCCGTTGAGCATGAGTCCAAATAGAAAACGGCAAGGGGAGAAGAAAACATTGTAATCGTCCAAAAGAGTCAATTGTTGGTGAGTAATCCAATAGCTATCCAGTATATTTGGGGATATGGAACAAATAATAGGGACTGGCAATGCGACAATGTCGTTTTCATGCCCTCAAAAAAATAATTTGGCTTTTGCAAGACCAAACTCATCCCTCTGTCTTTTGCTAATTAGGCCCAAGTAAGAGCCAGAAGGCATAGGCAGTACAAGACATTTATTACAACTAAGACCTTTGCTTCTGTCTCCTTGTGTCTATTCGGAAAAGAAAACACATCTTCCATCACCGCCAATCTAATCCTTCCCTTTCCCCATCTCTCTCCCACTTTCGCTAAGGTACATACCCATACCCATACCTATACCTTCTTCTCCATTTTTCTGTGTTGATTTTCCTCAGATCCAAACACTAAAACTTTTTGGTTTTGTTATTTCTTTCAAACCCCTCAAAATCAAGTAATTAATTACAACTTCCAAACGAACATAATTTGTCCTTATTTATACTTATAAAATTACTATAATACATCCATTCAGCAATCTTTCCTCAATTTACACAACCAGCTTAGTAGTTAATAAAAATGCAGATCTGGTAACTGAAAACCAAAAATTGCAAAAAATTATATATAAAAAAAATTCCAAAGCCGAAATCTCAAAGGCAGAGAGATACCGGAAGCGAAATTAGAAGCATAGCATAGCATAGCATTTATGAAAAATTCATCTGCTTCTGTTATTGAAATTCATCTTCTCATAATAGCGAATAGAGAGGAGCGACAGAGAGAGATGGACCTCGTCTTTCCCCCACCGAGCAGGCTTTGACCGAATCATCTGCGGGAACGCAGGCCAAGACGACGCCGAAGATGATGATTGAGGCTTGGAGAGCGGCCAGAGGTAAAGCGAGTAGAGGCGACGGAAGCCACCAAGCGCAAGGACCACAGATCGTAGTTGTTGCTCGCCACAGCCGGTGTTTGCCCACTGCTTGGTGCAGATCAGCTCCCAGAGCCGCTCATCCTGCGCCGTCTTGTGCCACTGCTTGCTCACACAACCCGCCATCGCCAGCGACCGCGCATCCACGTGCTTCAACACCTCGAACAGCAAATTATCATCCAAGTACACAGACCCACTAGTTTTTTCAGAGACCTCGTTGTTGTCATCATCATCATCATTTTCTACCAGCTTTACCTTTTTCATCTTCAAATCGTCGCCGGTGGCTGAGGCACCGTCGCCGGAAAGTGTACGCTTCATCCCTAAGGCTGAATTATAAAATGAATTGCCCTCTCCTGTCCTGGAATAGGGATCACAAAATCCTGAGGGGCTGCCTTGCGGAGATTTGGAGCAGAGAGGATATAGAGTTGTTATAAATTTGTAAAGGAGATTTGTTGTGAAGAGAGCTTAATAAAGATAAAAGTTGCAGAAGAAGGGGCTTTTAGGTTGAGTGGTGAGGGTGAGGGTGAGGGTGAGGGTGAGGGTGAGGAGCGAAGAAGGGGATAATGAGATAGTATCTGAGATGAGAAAATTACGAGGGGTTTGAGCAGAAAGATAAAAGGAGAAGGAGAAGGAGAAGTAAAGGTTAAGGTTAGGGGGGTGCACCTGTTTTTGATGCTTTTCGAAGGCGACAACGAGAGAAATGAATGCGCTTCGATTCTTTTGTGTGATTGACAAAATTGTCCTGGGGACTCCTCACCTTATGTTCTTGTTCCTATTAACTTTCTTCTAATTCTTACTGCCAAAATATTTTTTCTTTGTTTATTATTTTCCCACTATCGTCAGATCACCCACTGCTTTAGTGCTTTACATATTTTTTGTCTTTTACTCCCACCTCTCCCTCTCAAACCACTCTAGTAAATAACATTGTTTCAATACCTCAAGCCTCTCTTTTGTTTTTGTTTTTGGATTAAACCAATACTCACTTGTTAAATATAATAACAATCTTAGGACATCAAGAAAATAAAATTATTTATTTTTTTCTTTGGTTTTATAGTAGAATAAGTAAACTTTTCTACATATAAATTATAACATTTTTTTTTTAAATATATTCAATCTTGTCTCCACTATAATTATGTAAAAACAATAAAAGAAATCATTTTTTTTTTTAAATTATTACATTTGCACATGTGTGATAGACTATTCATTTGTACAATAAATTCTTACATAAGAACCCTCATTTTCATAATGTTTTTTCACTTCCATGGCTCCATCATATTATTATATGTGCATATGAAAAAGAAAGCGAGATGACTGAGTGGTTGGGACTAACTCCACGTTGGTTAGTTAAGTGCCTAAGGCAACTTAAAGGTTATAATTATAATATGTTTTGATGCAAAGGTTGCAAAGCAATATTTTGAGAATCGTTACTGAAAACGACTGATTTGGCATTTCCTCACAAGCAATAACTTCAATGGGATCATTATTCGGTTCCCACATTTGAATCCCTCTGCTGTCTACTCCATATTCTGCAACTGATCACTGGACAACATCGCATGTACTGCACAAAATCATGGATATGATTATAAATAGTTATTTGCTTGAGTATAACAAGATTTAAATGTGGTTCTACCCAAAAATACCACTTCCAATACTATTTACTATTGCATTGTTATGGGCTTAAGGGAATAATGGATGCTATAGAAATGTAGCAGTAGTCCCCTCAGCCTAGACTTTCTTCTTTTTTTTTTTTTTTTGCTGAAAATCTTACTATACAAATTAACAAGTTTCTTTAACATGTTTCAGAACCGAACGGGACCTATTATCAAATTACAAATGATTTCACCACCCCATGTTATCTATTTATCAAATAAGGATATGCCCAGTTGGCAACATCGAGCCCCATCCACAAGGCCACAAGTGATTAAACACTTCCCAAGTTGCGAAAATCTACACCCAATTAATTACATGAAACACTGAAATCTATATTAAATTAAATAAATAAATATATTTGAGTTAAATAATTGTACGGCCCATTAGCTCAGTTGGTTAGAGCGTCGTGCTAATAACGCGAAGGTCGCAGGTTCGAAACCTGCATGGGCCAGATTTTGTTTATTGACTTTTTTAAATTTTTGGCTGGAGGATATTTGTGGGCCTTTTTTAATTTTTGCTGGACTTTTTTTTTGATATCTGGGAGCCCGATTAAGTGCTGATCTGGGCCTACCCTCTCGCCCCAGGAGACCCATGTTTGCTCTTTTATTTTTTACTTCGTATATAGTCAGCTTGATGATGGAAAAAGACCAAAAAAAAAAAAAAAATATTGATGAAATAATTCTGTATAAATAAAATAAAAAATCACTTAATCATACTCCCGCGAAGAAATTGAAATAAATTATACATTCTCCAAAAAGTTACAGTGGCTAATCTAAACTTTAGCTTTCTTCAAAAGAGAATGATCATATAATCTCGAATATCCATTTTCGAGTAATATAAGGACAGCTTGTATATTTTATTAGGTATAGTAGAAAAAAATCCCAAAATATGAAATAAATAATATAGTATGAATGAAATTACGAACTAATATGTACTAATTGGTTCATGTTAAGTAATCGACAATGTCTCATCTTTTTTTTTTTTTTTTTTTT
>QAOA01008735.1:463430-496725 GCA_003255065.1 Cercis canadensis
AAAAAAAGAATCAATATTGTTGGATTTCAAAATAGCATGATCTAATTTTAAAATAAAAATTACCAAATTGAGTTATTTTTTAGATCGTTTTAAATAATTAAAATGTATATATATTTTTTTCTGGTATAGATTAATTTTTATATTTAAATAACAAGGTTTGACAATTTTTCCTAGTATTTCACAAGCTTCCGCAATGAAGGCACTGTTCCTAGCACTAGCGACAATCCACCGTAATAGATTCTCCGTGTAATTAATGAGAATAAGCTATGTTTGCAGGCCTTACAACAAATTACCGTAATAGATTCTCTTATGGATCATGATTTATTTCATCAAAAGATGGACAACAAAATTAAAGCAGAAACTGACTAATTAAGGCAATGAAAACACAGATGATCCATGAAACAAAGTCAATTATCCAAAAAAATATACCTTGTTAAACACTCAATCTTTTACAGAAACCCCTCACTTGGAACTAAATCGATCTGCAATATTACAAATGAAATTCCTAAAGTATCCATTATAAAGGTTAGTATGCGAGATGATGTCATTACTGCAGGAAGAGCCATGGTAACTGGAAAATAGCAGAAATAAAGACAAAAGCAAAAAAATTAATGTTCATGTACGTAAACAACGAGTCTTAGGAAATTATGTTATGACCAACTCCTCCTCGACTAGGACCAGAGTATGCTTGAGCTGTCTTCAAGTGGTGGTTAATCGGCAAGGGAACATTTGAAAACTGATGCATCAGATTCAGAGGCCTCGAGCCTTCCACATGCCAAGACATGCCAAACAAGATAAGAAGCAAGACGATGACTAAGATAGCATGCAGGGTGAACAAGATGGAACTCGGATATTTCATCGCTCTTCCCTTTCAATTTGGCTCTATACAGTTGCTACAGATTCTTGCTACTTCTCGTTCTATTTCCTTTAAGGCGTATATATATATTGGACAAGAGCTAGACAAGGAAGGGTTTTCAAAGTGTTATCTGTGTTTCACGATTTAATTAATACTAGTTGGGTTCTCAATTTTTATGCCTGGCTATAAGGCTAACTAGCTAGCATGAGAGAAATTGGTTGGTTTCGCATTTGTATTAATTAATTTGATTTTATTGAGAGAGAGAGAGAGCTAAAATAAAAATATTCTTTAATTTTGTGTATTTCCAAAGGGACCAGCCTGTAGTCCTTGGTCCTACCTGCATGATATCTCAGTTTCAAGTATCTCAACTTAAGAAAACAAACTGAGTGCAAAAGCATGGAGAGAAAATAGTCCAATTGATGACCAACCTACATTCAATTTAACACTAGAATTTCGTGGATAAATTGTTTTGTTAATTCCAAGTTTAGATGGCAACAGAACGCAAATTTCCCAACTAACTAGTTCTCGTGTTGTAATCAGATTAAAATAACAATATGGAATATTGGAAAAAAACTTTTCTAATCGAGATTTGGGATGTTTTCATATCTATGGCCTGTGAATAGATTGAAAGCAGAAGATCTAGGTTGATTTACAGACAAACGCCAAAATTTACGCGCACTTGTGGATAGTCATATGTCCATGCGTAATTAACATGTCATGAGAATGTCACTTATTTCAGACGCCAAATTCTCAAGTAATATACTATAAAAGAAGGAAGTTCACGAGAACTGAATACATTTTAAAATGTGAAACGACTATTTCATGGCCTCAACGACGCGTTTTCTTTATTGACACAAGAGCCAACTGTGTTGACATTTCATCAGCTAACACTTAAAAAAAAAATGGTTGTAAGCCCTCATGGGTTGCAAGGACATTAGCCGCAGACAAGATGGAAAATAATTATACATTTTGGTAGGATACAAGAGATTGGCTCACGTGTAGTTATTGTCATTAGGTACAAGATATCAGGAAATTAGAATTAATTAGACGTACGTAAAAGTTAAAACAGAGAGATCCAGACTTGTCTCATATAATTGAGAAAAATAAGAATTTTGGAATTTAACATGCATATATTTGTTGCGTGATCAACTTAAATTTTGATCTCTCCATATCTTGCAAAGTTTAGGTTGATTTGGAATTTAATTAGTTTCACGTTGCAAAATGTTAGTTCCGGGACCAAGAACCCCATGTGGGTCATTAAAGAAAGATAAAATTTGTATTTATAACATTCTACCATGAAATACGTCTGAAAGAAAGTAATGATGACTTTTTTGTGATGCAAAGTCTGTACACTAATGAACTTCTATGTTCTTACTAAGAAGTAAGAACTAGTAGGTGTGCTTAATGGTCTCTAACAACGACAACATCAATTGTTTGATCTTTTAAAGATGGCACTCGGCTAACATTAATTCGAAATTGATATGATTAATAATAAAACAATTGCGAAGAGCTCTTCGGTTTTTAGCTGTCAAATCAGGAATAAACCCTGCATGATTTTCACAAACAAAACACCAATTAATGGTATTCCATTTTAGAAAATTTTTCAACAGCTAATTCAAGTTTCGCGGCACTGAGAAGGTAAACGGTCAGATGTCATACCAATTCCTTGCTCCTCTTCTTTCAGATTCTGTTGCGCCCTCAATTTTCATCCCTAAAGACCCCAAATAACCTACCAGCATGCCAAGACCATTCCTCCGAATTGGTGCATGTTGACAATCTTGCTCATTTTCATTATTGCTCCATGGAAAATGTGTTTCCCTTGAACTAAATATACCTCGAAAGCAGCTTTAGTAGGCACGTAAGCTTAAGATGGAAATGTTTTCAATGTGAGCAAGTGAATGCATGAATTTACATTAACTAGAGTCCCTCTTAAAGGAAAGAGTAAACTAGTGGTCTCTCTCTTTGCCTTTTTATTCATGATGTTGTCATAAGGGAAGGGAAAGCGGCGAAATTATTGGATCTGCTTTGTCTATTTATTTGTTTTGATGAATGAATCAATAGGATGTGCATGTGCTTTATGCCTACTATAACATTCTGTACTCGGCAAAGAACAGGTTGTTGATCTTTTTTAATTCCTCTAACGTTGTTGTAGGGACATTCATATTGATTATGGGCCAAAGCCCCAACCCTTGGGCCTCTTAACGAAATTGCAAGGCTTGCAATTCTTGGCGCGTGTTCTGATGGGATGGGCCAGTGTCCCATTGGAAATGCTCACGATGTCTAATTCGTCTATTGCTCCCACTCATCTATGCACCGTCTTGAGCTCAAAAGAGGTGACAGTTCAACCGAACGTGTACCTTCTGTTCTGTATTTGACACAAAACAGGCAATACAATTCAGTGCAACCTTCCTAGTAGGAGAAAGGGAAGAAACGTATTAAATAATAAATAAAGAGTAAGCATGCACCGCGTAACAGATTGTAAATACCAAGCGCTGAATCAAAAAACCGTGTGAAATAAATGGGTTGAACGTGAACATGCAAAACCATACCCATAAGATCGTAGACTAAAACAGTTCACTAACCTTTGCTTACTTTCTTTGTCAATCTTTCTTGTTCTTTTCCTTTCCGAGTCATGATTCCGTCTAGCATGTAATTTATGCGCTTTTGATTTGAGTTATTATAAAGTCAAATTCTAACAGCACTCAGTCGTGGAACAATTTCAAAGCAAACTTCTCTCTCAGCAAGTGAGAACCCTGCAGCAGGTTATTAGCCCCACAACTCCTCAAATATATATAACTCAAAAGATACAGAATAGGAGGATAGCAAAAGTCAAACAAGCTTGCAGCTTTTAAGGACCCACCTGGAAAGCACTTCACCGTCCTCAGCAGAAAATTTCTATATATAAACCACTAGTGGCTCATTCAGGCCAACACAACAGCTTCATACACATTACTGATATATACACTAGGCTTTGGGGAAGGAAAATTACAGAGAGAAACTTGCAAAACTAAGATGTCAATGAACAAGAGCCTTTGGGTTGTTTTAGGTTTTATAATGCTTGTGGTTGCATCGCAGCAATTCAGCGTTGTGCATTGCAGAGTTCTAAAATCGGAGGCGTCAAATACAGAGGTTCCTCAAGGTTGTGAAGATTTGAGAGGAGCAGCAGCAGCGTCTTCTATTGGAATGGCCTCCCTTCCTGTTTCTTCTAACAACTCGAGCACTCGTTCTTCACTACGGAGCTTGACATTTCAACTAGCTTCTGGACCTAGCAAAAAAGGCCCTGGACATTAACATGCGACTCTAATTTCACTTTCCTTCTTTTTAGCGTTATTGTTCTTTCTTCCTTTTTTTCCTCACATATATGCTGTGAGTGGGTTTAAGATGTTCAATCTCTTTGATTAGGATTCTTTTTAGGTTTTAGAATTTCTCCCAAAGAGACTTTCATCTGATACGTATAGTTTGTATATCCTCATTGTAAAAACAAACTATTATAAACTTTCAAATACAGTTTTGTTTTCTCCCAACTAATGTCGAAATCTTTTTCATCACGGTTCTTAATTTTTTACATAAAACCAACGAAAAAGCAATGCACATTGTGAGCTGGCTGTCTAGCCAGTGCCACACAACTAATGAGTTACTTTTTTATTTGAGGCATTTGGTTAACGGATTCTTTTTAATTTTTTTGGAATCAATTTAATTTGGAAAACTAATATTTTTATGTTTAGTATAAGATTTTTAAAAAATATTCTCAAAAAAGTAAGATTTTGGGAAATGATTTTGAAATAAGTTTCCCATTAAAACTTTGATACGAGAGATGGTAGGAATTTTGAATTCCTATGTTATGGAAAAGTTTTTTAGACAAAAAAAGTCAAATATACCATTTATTAATGGTATAATCGTAATAATGTCAAAATTATTTTATTTTTACTAATTTTTAGTGCTACTTTTTACTTATTCTTAATTTTAAATAAGGAATAATTTTAAATAAATATTCGTTAATTATAAGAAGAAATTTAATTATTTTCTTTGACTTAAAATATATAGAGGTATTTTTGAAAAAAAAATGCTAAGATTCTCAGAAAAATTATATTAAAACAAATATGAGGTTAAAAATTCTCAAAAAATATTGTCTAACATTCTCAAAATTTTTTAAGGTGAACCAAACACAAAAAAAAAAATTTATATACTAAACGCCCCTTATCGTCACAAAGCAATCCCATTATATCAAACAGTGTGAATACAGAGGACAAGGTGATTTACAAACATCAACAAACTCATTAATTCAAGTCAAAGATAAGATCACGAAGCCGGAGAGACAGATATTCCCCTGCCTACCTGCATCCTTATAGTAAAATATCAATATCATGGCCTTTTTTTTTTTTTTTTTTTTACCTTGGCAGTGTCTCCTCTTTGTCTAAATACGAAATTTTACTTCCAACACGTCATGGTAAAATTTGACATTTTCTTATTCCTTATTTTAATGAGTTCCAATTTTCAAATGGATAGAAATAGAAAATTCAAATATAAATGCTTGGTAAGACTCCTGAATAATCCTTGGCTTTGTGGACGGTTTATCACTTATCCATGATGCAAATTGTACCCAGCACAAACAAGTCGTACTAGACATATCATTGCACAGCATTAGTGTTACGTTCTTAATTGCTTTTTTTTTTTTAAGTAAAATAATTTATCGGGTAATAGTTTGTAATTAATTTAGTGCACCAAATCCTTGTGTATAAACTATAATCAACAAAGGACAAGGAGTATTTATTGAGGTCAAAGACTGCCGATAGAAGCATGTGAAAGTCGTGAACGAGTTAGAAATGTTTGGTGGGAATGTTCAATGTCCAAATGTTGAGGAACCACACACACAGAAGCCCACATCACAACTCACACACCCGTCCAGAAACTTGCCGCCCATGCACGAGGTCAAGGGCCCAAGGGATAATAACCCTCTTGGAACACAAACATTCCATCTTGGTGTGAACTTCCATTAACCCTATTATGGTCAACCACCATCACCTATCTCTAGCTAACACATAAGATGCAGGCATGAAACAAACGTTTTGAGCTTTGGACTATTAAACAAAACAAACAGGAATCTCAATTAAGCCAAAATCCAGGGATTTGCTTAGTGAGAAAAAAGATTTGGCTTTAGCTTAAGTAATTTCGATAGAACATACGAAAGTTACAGCCTGGGGAAACTTCAATTTTCCTTGAGAAAATATCTGTTTAATTGCTTTTAACTGAGTTTTTATTCATTTTGGTTCCTAGTTCCTAACCATATTTTATAATAGAATGATCATAATCTAGTAATAACTGAATCACTACATTTTATCCCAACATAACTACTTCGAAAAATCATCTAAAGTTTTTTTTTTTAAAAAATTGTTAAAAGAAATTTAAGTAAAGTTCTCTAATTTTTACCAGCAAGAATGCTCTAATCGATCACATTCTACCCATCTCAGTAGCAAAAAAAAAAACAAACAAGAAAAAACCAACCAACCAAGAATAGACCTTCCAAGGAAAGAAGAGCTCGAGTCTGCTTGACCAATTCAAAATTGTGCAAATAAGCATTTACGACTCACAACAATTTCTCATTATTCTTAAGTCCCGTGCTTGAGGAAATGTAAATATGAGCATCGCATCAGAATCTGATATTATTCTGATACATAGATTAGATTATGTTGTTATGGATACAAGTAGTACTAATAATTAATGAAACGACCAATTGCCAGAAGCCAGCGCCTTATCATATATATTAAAAAAAAGGCAAACAAACATATCTATGATCAACTTTCGAATACAATTAACTAACAGTAGTTAGTACTTAGCAAGAAATTTTTTTATAGCAGTTGTTGACAACGACCTTTAAGCGTTCTCGTTACAGAATACCGATCACAGGCCGAATGCGTTTTTAAAAAGAAAAATATGGAAAAAGTAGCTCCAATAGAATCAACTGAATTAAAAAACAGATGAGGTACCCAACCATCCATTGCTTTTGCTTATCTCAAAATTTCAGATTATGACCATGGAATTGACGAATCAACATATTCTATACAGATGATGTTCAATTGATGATGCCCTGTGTGGAAAGCGGAAGAGGTGTCACCTGCATCTCATTGCACATAATAGAGGCAAAGAAATGCTCGGCTTAAGAGTCTAATACAGTACTAGCCTCAGTCAAATGAAAGAAAAAAAAAAAAAAATCAAATAGGAGGTACTTAGCATGGGACATGAAAACAAGTTGTCTGAGATTGCTGCGTTTCAAGAAACTATTGCGATACATTTTTTTTTTCTACTTAGCGGTTCCTCTCGGTAGAGAAGTCACACCCAAGGGGGGTCGGTCTCATTCGTCTGAAACTGAATGCCGAAAAATAAACATTATAAAATCCGGGGAAATCCCACAAATAGATGTTCTACATTCGCAAGGCCTAAGAGATGGTAAAATCTACCATTTCAAGATCCATAATTTCCTCTCAAAAGTATTCTCAATCTGCTCTTTCCTAATTTTCTCTCCAAAATACATAGGATCTACTGCGAAAAGCTCTCAGGTAGTAATGGCTGCCAAGCCCATGACATCAAGGTGATATGTCTACTGAAAGTAGGCTCACTATACAATAACTAGCAACTAGTATGAAATGTATCCACAAGCAGCACACATCATATATGTGCTTAGACTGTCATTATAAACTATATAAAAGATTATCATTAACTGCTTGCACTAATCACATAGAGGTTTTTGGTATATAAGATGCCCTGGTATTTTGAATGCCAATATTATATTGCAATTTGAGAATATGAGATGCTTATGAATCTAAAATATCCACATTCTTGGCCTCCTGGGTATCACATGCATGCTGGAAATGATTTTTAGTGTAATCACAAACAGATGTTTCAACTTCCCTTACCGCCCGAGATTTTATATTCGATTACACAAAGCAAGTTGTCTGAGATTGACATATTAAAATCTTGGCATACCAAACACCTCCTAAACCCCAAATGAGACGATATTCAAGCTAAACAGTAATCTAAATGCACATTAACATCTAAAACTAGGTGCTTGTGTATCACTCTGATCATTGATAATAAATAGTATTATAGTAAGATAACTACTTTAACAGAATAAATGTTTAACATCCAATTGAATCACAGTACCAAGGTTTTATGAGACAATACGTGTAGGCATGCATACAATCACTAGGGGGAAAAAGAGCACCTCTTAACTGCTTAAACCACAAAAATAATTCAGCATGCGGAAGGACCCTGACTCCACTCCAACACACCCAAAATAAGTTTTGAAAGTATATAATATTATTCAAGGTCGCTACTGTTGAAAGGTCAATTTGGGAATGCAGTTGCATCCCAATCCAAGTCCCAACAAGAATAAGAAGCTTACTGATATGAAATGCCAGTCTGCCCAAGAGAAAGGATTCATGACAGAATACCTATTGCCGCATAGGTTGTGAAAAAGAAGCAAAGACCCACAAGATAGAGTTCAATAGGATGTGTGGACATTTAGAAAAAGCTCCCCTAATTTATATAGTTGCAAACACATAATATATGAATAAAACTATCAATTCTAAAGTATTTTAGAGCAATAGAAGCACCACCATTAATCATCTTCACGTGGAATTTTGAAATACTATTGGTCTAGATCTCCTTCAGATCTAGAAGGGCAAACACTAGAATTGATCACGTAACATCCTGTAGAAATTTATCAACACGCCCATGGAAAAAAAAAATGAACAAGGATATGATCACACTACCTGAAAAATCAATATGAAATCAAAACATGCATGTTATAGTGCCAGCAGTCACAAGCATGCATAATATCAGCCAAAGGCAACTCCAGCTTTCATAGAAATGGTCTTTCTATAGAAACAACATCAAAGAGATAGAATGCCAAAAACAGAACTAAAGATGAAGAAGATCTAATAAATAGAAAGCAAACTCAAATTGAAAAGGAAAAGAGAAAACATCACTGAAGTGGCTACTATTGTTTTGGTAACAGATATAAATCTTTGACAAGCAGTTTCAACAACTTGTAGGTGCACATATTCAAAACAGCAAGCCCTATTCATAAGATGCAGCAAATGCAACATCAAAGCATGTGAATGCATAAACGGATGCAACAAGAATCTTGAAAAGAGACACACACACATAAAAGAGGTTAGTTCTTGTCCATAATGTGTGTGTCAGACTTATGACAGATTCTTGTGTATTCAGGGAGTAGAAGTGTTCTTACTCCATATGAACAACAAGCTAAGTAAATTATGTGATATTTGTCTTCCTATTCATCTGGACTAAGAGCACTCACTTGCTCGAGGTGCAGATAAGGATTTTTTCCGCATTATCAAAGGTACTTTAAAAAGTTGCTAACATGGAAGCAATTA
This sequence comes from Cercis canadensis, assembly GCA_003255065.1. Classification (NCBI taxonomy): domain Eukaryota; kingdom Viridiplantae; phylum Streptophyta; class Magnoliopsida; order Fabales; family Fabaceae; genus Cercis; species Cercis canadensis. The sequence goes on from QAOA01008735.1 coordinate 472,683, forward strand.
TCTCCAATTCACGACGTAATGACGCTCAAGATTATCCTTTTCCTGGAGTACGGAGTACATAATTTTTTTTCTTTTTTTTTGGGGGGGTGGTTTCAGGGGGAACTAATAATGAAATTTTCAAACAAATTCCACAATTTCGAGAAACTTCGATACTCTGATTTCATCAATTTCACAATACATACATTTGGTATCCCCAATTTTCAAACAGATGGATTGGAGTAAATGAATTGTATAAATGAGCCAAGATGCTTTAGAAAATGTAGCAAATTGACCAACAAATGGAGCGTTTAGAATAACCAGTTAGCACACTGTGACGTATGGTGGATAGCAGATATGCAACTTGGAACACAAATGAAGCAAATCAAAACAAACCGAAAATAATAGAGGTTCAAGGGAAAAATATATCATCAAGATTGGCGTCAGAAATAAACAAGTTCTACTAATAGATCTCAGCGCGACACATAAACCCTAAATAAGGGCACTTTTACCAGACACTCTAATATACTGTAACCGGCAAACCCGATAAGGATCAAGAGTCAGACTCAGAGACAGAGACGGCGTCTGTAGCGGAGGGAGGCACCTCAGAGGTAGGCGTCTGGCTGGCACCATTATCGACAGCAGAAGCCGAAGTGGCTCTGGCCTTAACAGTGTCGAGCATCCGCTTGCTGATCTCTTTGGAGTAAACCTGGAGGATCTCGATGCCGTCATCCTCGGCAGCAGCAGAGCCAGCAGCAGCGGAAAAAGCCTCATCCTCGATTTGGTGGGCGGCGGCAGAGGCGTCGTCGGCGGACATTGCACCGTAGCGCTTGGAGAGAACAGAGGGCGTAGATAGGGTTTCGATTAAGCGATTGATGACAGCATCGCGGGTGCGCTGAGTGGGAGGCCATATGCTGAAAGAGACGCCACCGGGTTTGGTAGGTTGGTGCTGTGGCGGAGCCTCCAATGGTGATGGAGCTGAGTCTTGCTCCGGTGCGGGCAGGGATGTGATTTCCGGGTCGGACATTCTTTACCAGAAAAGCTCAAATGGTAACAAAACAGGCAAGACCAAGTGCGGTAGGATTTGGCACTTTTGGTGGGGAACTTATAAATACTATATTATATTAATTTATATTTCTGGCCCTGGGAGCGTTTTGTGGTCAGTGGTCAGTGATGGGTTACCTTGTAAGTAAGATCTACTATGCCACGCTGGGAATGGGACGCTCTATCTTCTCCTCTCTTTCTCTACTTCTGTACAATTCACTAATTCGGTTGGGTGAATACAATACCGCAATCCAGTCATATGAGAATAGCATATTTATGGGCAGCTCCTGTAAAAATCATTGATTTGATGACATAGTCACTGTATAAAAAATTGTCTTTTGATTTTGATCCTTCTTTTTTCTTTTATTTTTGGATAAAGATTGTTTTTTCTCTTCAAATTTGTAACTGGGTTTGCACTTTGCACAGGCCGAGTAATTTGAAACAAATCTGCCTTTCTTTTCGTGGGGGTATTTCAATGTAAAGAAAGCGACAGCATAAAACTTTCCTGGAAATTAAAGTTAAGTTTGTTTTTTTAAAAATATATAAATTACATTAAGATTGAGTATAGTAAAACTATGGGAGTTTAGTTTTAGCAAGTCTAATAAAATTCAATTTTATCATATATTGGTGAAATATAAAAAGATATTTAAGTATGGATTTATCACTAGCTACTTTAAAAATCAATATAACTTACATAGTAAAAGAATATATCTTAGCTTTAATTTATGGAAATATATGTATAATCAAAAGTTAACAAGGCCAAAGCCCATGATGAGTTAATGTCTCAAAACTTAAAAAAAACTTGTTAACCAACGAAAGCATCAATTCGTATATTGAAATGGAGCCTAATCCAATGTTGATAATTTCATCCTGAAGCCCACTTTGGCCCAACCTAGGAAAGCAGAAAAAACTGAAGCCCACTTATACAAGTTTGTGAGAGTGTGACTATGGAGCAAATATAGAGTGGAATTATTCATTAGCAAAAAAATATATAGTGGAGTTATTGCGCACTTGATAGATAGCTGGAAAGGAAGTTTATCCCAGGGCGTGGCTTGCATAAAGCAAGCAAGGGCTCAACTTTGGGCAAGGTAATCCCTAATCCCTCCACCATACTGATTTGCTTATGGGCAATTGGTTCCCACTCGAAGCACTGAATGAGGGCTCCCAATGCTGGTAACATGACTCGTTTTGCTGACACAATTCCAGGACAAACCCGCCTTCCAGCACCAAATGGGATCATGTTGTACCCTTCACCACTTTCTAAACCTTCAAATCTCTCTGGCATAAACCTTGTGGGATCTGCCCACACCTTGCCATCCCTCTGCATGGTCCATAGATTCACAAGTAACATTGTGCCCCGTGGTACTTTATATCCGCAAACTGTGCAATCATTTGAATTCTCGTGAGGTAGCAAAAACGGAACCGCAGGATATAGCCGAAGTGTCTCCGTCATTACATTTTGCAAGTAGTTCAGTTTCAATAGATCTGATTCATTTACTAGTCTATCCCGCCCCACATTATTGTCTATCTCAACCTTGAGCTTATGCATTGCTTCTGGATGATTGAGAAGAAGTGAAAGTGCCCATTCCATGGCCGTAGCAGAACTTTCGGTGCCAGCTATTAGCATTGCCTGGTAGAATACTTTTAGAATTAGATGGCTTTTTAATGGGATCGCCAGAGATTATTAACATAGTATAAGTTTGTGTCAACCAAACAAAATCAGACTCAACATTTGCATCGCGACAACAGAAATCTTGGTTATATATTGTCACGTCATGTGGCGCTAAGGTAGAAAAAGACATTTTTGAATAAGTTATTTAAAGTTGTCACGCTTAAAAAGAAAATTATGATGGTGGCAACTTATTAATTGAAAATATGCGGGTTGAAAAGTCTATAGCTATCCACAACAACTATATGATTCCAAATTAAGATTCGCACTTCCAAGTCAATCCGATTAGAAGGAAATTATATTATTTTTCGTCACAAAATATAAAATTGACATTATTTGTGATCTGATAAGAAAAGGAGTAAAATAAAAAAAAAGTAGGAAGGTAGGAAAAGTAGATGGAGTTCTTACCCCAATAACTCCTTTGATATTTTCATCGGTGTAGAATTGTGGTTCTTTTTCCTGTAGAGACAACATAATATCAATAAAGGTAGGCTTCCTCTGGTTGTTGTTTGTACCCATGCTCCTGTTTTTATGGTGCTCGTCAAGGAGGTTCTGAAAGAAGCTGTCTAACTTGTTCTTCAATTTCACCATCCTCTTTTCCAACCCTTGAAAATCAACCCATTGTAGTATTGGAAAAAAGTCATTTATATGTGCAGTTCCAAGCTCTGTCATCTCCTTCATGAGACTCTGGAATTGCTTCGCTTCTTGGGCAACCGCATGCTTCCCATAATACCGCTTCCCTGAGATCATCCTCAACATGGTATTGAAAGCGAGCTCCACAAATCTTGGTCTGAGCTCCACCTCTGACTCTTTTCCTGATCTGCACTCTTGAAATAGTTGCTTCACCAAAAGTTGAACCTCCTCCTCTCGAATCCCCGTGAACATTGCAAGGCGATTAGTAGACAACAGCTCCAGGGTTGTAAGACGGCGTAGGTTCCGCCAGTGGTCGCCGTAGGAGGCGAATCCGATGCCCTTATAGTTGTAAGCGAGATGTTTTCCAGCCAGTGTACGAGGGCGGTTTGCAAAAACGATATCGTTCTTTGTAAAGCATTCTTCGACTGCTGAGGGTGAGGAGACAACAAGGACTTTGCGAGTGCCAAAGCGGAGAAAAATTATGTGGCCGTATTTCTCAGTAAGCTTGTGAAGGCTTCGATGCATGGGTTCCTTTAGAAGATGAAGATGACCTATGACTGGTAAGGCTGGCGGACTCGGTGGGAGATTTTCATGATTGGCGTTTCTTTTTAGGAGCAACTTAGACAGACAAAGCAAGATTAAAAACAAGAAAGCCGGTAGCAACCACCCAGTTAGTTCCATTAGGATCAAGGACCAAATGTTGCTGAGTGAGCTCCCTTACTTTAAGCACAGAGATTTTGCCTTTGGAGGGGGCAATTAAGGACATATATATATAAAATAATGAACAAAGGTACTGTTAGTTGCCGTCTCCCTAATCATTCAATATAAACAAATCAGTATATAGCTTTTAGATGCTTAATCAGTTTCAAGAGGCTTTTTATATATTCGTCCTGTCTTGATCAACTGAACTCAAGCCTGGTCTTGGCACTTTGGAAGCTACAAGAAAATAAGTCTATTAAAGTCAATTACTATAACCACCGTATTAATTCAACATTATGAAATTTGGTGACCAGTGCAAATGGTTTAGAAAAATGTCTTAACAGAATATTTATTTTCTCCTTCAATTAATTTTATCTATGTCGTGTTTCTTTACTCGTTAATTTAATATCAACAAACACACTTTACAAGTACATACTTTTTGTGGTTTAATAAGAATATTGCATGTTTTGTTGTTACTCAATTGGTTTGGTTTTTGGCCTGCATGGTTAACTTTTTATTTGAATAAAATAATATACTAAAAAGATAATCACATACATTAGCAGTGTTATAAGAGGAAATGAAGGTTTCAAAATTTATTTATCGTTAAAAAATATTCATTATGCTCTGTTCAATTTATTTAGCCAAGAACAGAATAATTACCAACCAAAGACAACAAACAACTTTTGTTTTTATTTCTTCAAGTACAAACTATACAAAGACAAGATATACAAAACAAAAAACTAAAGAGAAAACATCTACGTAAGGCACAAGCAGAAAAAACAAAGAAAAAGAAAACAACTGCTGCGGAGACCTATTCAGCGCAGCGACCCAGACATACTACAGCCACTTTTAACGAGCAGCTATATATTATTATTATTTATTTATTATTATTATTATTATGCGTGCTTCATAGATTGGAGAGAAAGTTTTTCATCCCTTGGCGTGGCTTGCATAGAGCAACCAAGGGCTCAACTTTGGGCAAGGTAAGCCCTAAGGCCTCGTCCATGCTGATTTCTTCATGGCCAATTCGCTCCCACTCAAAGCACTGAATCAGGGCTCCCAATGCGCTTGTCATGGCTCGTTTTGCTAAAGCAGCTCCAGGGCAAGCTCTCCTTCCAGTACCAAATGGAATCATTTTGTAGCCCTCACCTTCTACATCTTCAAATCTCTCTGGCATAAACTTTGTTGGATCCTTCCACACCTTGGCATCCCTTTGCATGGTCCACAGATTCACAAGTAACATTGTGCCTTCTGGTATATCGTAACCACCAACTGTGCAATCACTGGAATTCTCGTGAGGTAGCAAAAATGGAATCGCAGGATATAGCCGAAGTGTCTCAGTGATTACATTTTGCAGATAGCTCAGTTTGGACATATCTGATTCATTTACGAGTCTATCATGTCCCACGTTCTTCTCTATTTCAATCTTTACCTTATGCATTGCTTCTGGATGGTTGAGGAGAAGCGACAGTGCCCATTCCATGGTAGTGGCTGAAGTATCTGACCCAGCCACTAGTATTGCCTGCATGATTTTTGACAGGTGGAATCGATACTAAATTTCACAGCTAAAATGTTCTTTTCACGTCTCTAAATGTTGAAGAGACTCTAAAAGATAGAATGAAAAAATGGAGAGAGAAAATATCTAGACTATAGAGTATTATTTGGTAGTACAATATATATACTATTACTATTGTCACCTTACTTGTTTTATGGCGTACTTTTCTAGCCTTTTATGAATTTTTATTGGTGTACTAGTGTCACCTTAATGAATCAAGTTATAATAAAGAATATATGAATCATAAAAAAGACTTATTATTTTCACCTTAACAAATCAAGTACGACAGACTATTAAGTTTCAAAATCTTATATATAACTAAGCAAAATATATGATCATGAATTGTACTCAACTAGACATGCTTCGCACTTCATAAAGTCAATTTATTTTAGAAATGTTCAAAGTCATTATTGTTTGAAAAATCATATTATTCACATAAAAAAAACAAATTAATTATTGTTCTTTGTTAGTATATTATATATATACAAAATAATGTCAATATTCGTTGATAACGCAATGTTGAATGTTTTCAATAGTTAAAAAAAAAAATAGAAGGAGGGTCTTACTAGGGAGGGCATGCATCAGTTAAATTGTAAGATATATATATATATATATACACATCAGTTAAATTGTAAAATTGTAAGATATATATATATATAAAATCATATTATTCACATAAAAAAAAACAAATTAATTATTCTTCTTTGTTAGTATATATACAAAATAATGTCAATATTCGTTGATAACGCAATGTTGAATGTTTTCAATAGTGTAAAAAAAAAATAGGAGGGTCTTACTAGGGAGGGCATGCATCAGTTAAATTGTAAGATATATATATATATATTTACTTATTTATTTATTTAACAATCACAATTTTAAAATTTTGACAAGTAGCACTATTATTAGGTAATTTTTTTTGGTCAACAGACAGTAAATATTAAGTAATTCATATATACTTTTGAAAAAGTGTGAAGGCATCAATTACATTAGTGAGAAAACATTTATTATTCTTTCACAAATATTAAGCCTAAAAATGAAAGAGTTATTATTTCATATATTATTGGTAAAATGTAAAAAAATTACAAAAATAATTAAATTTATAATTTCGCTTACAATAAACACGTAAAAGAACACATACTTAAAAATTTGACAAATAGCACTATTTTGTACAAAATAAATGTAATTTAAAGAAAGTTGAAAAAAGTCAATATACAAAAAGAATTAATATTAGGTAATTGATATATATTTTTTTAAAAAAAAGTCAATGAAGTGCATGTTAATGCAGTAATTACATTACTGAGAAAGCATTTATTATTCTATCGGTGCATATTATAGTAAATAGTTATCAAGGATCAGAAAAGAGTAAGTAGAAACTAGAAAGAGAAAGAGAAAGAAAACTTCACCATAAAAAAAAAAAAAAAATACAAAGTGTGGAGTTGTGATAGTTACCGCAATAATTCCTTTGATATTTTCATCAGTATAGAATTCAGGATCAGTTTCCCGCAAAGACAACATAAGATCAATGACTGTCATCCTCCTGGGGCTGTCAGGTACAGTAGTACTAGTGGTGCTCCTGTTTCTGACATGCTCGTCAATGAGCTTCTGAAAGAACCTGTCGGCCTTGTTCTGCAAATCTATCATCTTCCTTTCCACCCCTAAGAAATCAACCCACTGTAATATTGGGAAAAAATCATTTAAACTTGCAGTGGCATGCTCAACTACCTCCCTCATCAGACTCTGGAATTGTTTAGCCTCTTGTGCAACAGCATCCTTCCCGTAATACCGTTTCCCTGAGCTCATCCTCAACATGGTATTGAAAGCAAGCTCCACAAGTATTGGTCTCAGCTCTACCTTTGACTCTGATGCTTTTCCTTTGCACTCTTCAAATAGTTCCTTCACTGCCAATTTAACCTCGTCCTCACGAATCTTGGTAAACACTGTGAGGCGACTTGTGGACAGCAGCTCCATGGTCATTAGACGGCGTAGGTTGCGCCAGTGGTCACCGTAGGAGGCGAACCCGATGCCCTTGTAGTTGAAACCAAGATGTTTAGCGGCCAGCGTACGAGGGCGGTTTGCGAAAACGATGTCGTTTTTTGTGAAGCATTCTTCGACCGCTGAGGGTGAGGTGACAACAAGGACTTTGCGAGTGCCAAAGCGTAGGAATAATATGTCGCCATACTTGCGAGAAAGCTCGTGAAGACTTCGGTGGAGCAGTGGATCCTTAAGGAGATGAAGATGACCTATCACTGGTAAAGCTTGTGGGCTTGGCGGGAGTCTTTTATGTTTGGAATTTATTTTGAGGATGAAATTGGACAGACAAAACAAGAGGCACAAGAAACACAAAGCTGGGACCAACAAGTTTCCTTGTTCCATTTGGATTTACTTCAAAAATCACTTTATGATGATCCAGCAGAAAGGTTTTGCCACTTAGAGAATTGAGATGGGAAATGATGAGGAATTTAAACAAACATTGCTAATATATAGTCGGTGACTTCTTAATCATTCAAATATTCAATCCAAACAACATGTACTGTTACATGTTAAATATGAATGGCTGCCCCTCTTATATATATAAAAATAATATCCCTGCTCCTTTGTATGTTTTTTCAGTATGTTACATATAAAATTAGAGTAAAACTCATTTTTTGTTCTTGAAAGATGACATTGGTGACAATTTAGTCCTTCAATCATTTTTAGTGACAATTTAGTCATTGAATATTAATTCCGTACACCAATTTAGTCTTCCGCTGCTTCCTGTCGCTAAGTGTTGGGTAGGCCGAGAGACTAAATTGGCATACGAAATTAACATTGAAGGACTAAATTATCACCAATGTCATCTTTCAAGAACGAAAAAGAGGTTTTACTCATAAAATTATTTATGAGTCTTTACTTAACAGTTTAAGTTTTTGAATTGAATCCATTATTGACATGATATCAGAGTCACTTTAACCAAACTGTCAGGAGATCAAATCTTTCTATACATACTTTCTCAATTAAATTGAAATTTTATCATAAATGACCTTTAATTATCTAATAGGTACACTCACATTAATTTATTAAATGTTCATAGTTTTATATTTGTTTGTTATTAAATTTTTTTTAACGGGAAATATGACTTGAGAGATGGAGATTTGAATCTGTTGGGACGTCAACCTCTCATTTATATCATGTTGTCTATTAATATAATGTTGCTTCTCATCACTATAGCAAAGAGCCAAAGAGCACAGTTTCAGCAACACTTTTTTGTTCACACTTAAATAATTATGTTAAAAATATTTTGTTCATATTAATTTGAAAGAGTAAAAAGTTTATAAAAACAATTTTTTTAAAACTCTTTTCTGTTGAAAATATATTTTATGACATGCTTTTTACGACACTTATTATTGGAAAGTATTTTGTACGCCATATCTTTTTTTTTTTTTTATACCTATNTTCAATACCTATCACCATTGACCAAAAAAAGAAGTTCAATATCCTTGTAGTGCCTTTTTTACATCACAAAAAATTATTTTTAATTCGTTATTAAAATAACATTCTACAATCTCTTCCAATTTTTATCAATTAAAATTTAGGTTCTGCAGTGGGTAATTCATCCTTCCTCTCATAAATTTTATCTGCTTCAGATACAATGTAAACTTGTGAGATTCATAATAAAATATTGTTTGGTTGAATTTTCATGAATTTAATATTTAACTATTGATGTCACCTCTTGAAATCAAAATCATCCATATATAATCTATAATATCTTAGACTTGTGGTTGTAGGAAATAAATGACTCTATACGTGTCAATCTGCTCATGTGGGAACTAAATAAACAAAATAATTTTTTTTTAAAAAAAAAAACTAAAATCCCATGAAAACAACTAATAACCTACCGTAGCCAGTTATTGGAGGAGGCTAACATAATAATATGGATAATAATATATATATATATACATTAGTCTTACACCTCCTGTGCTTGAAAAACGGTGTTTATGAAAAGGCAAGTGCAAAGCTACACCTCCCTAGGCGAGCGCTAAGCTACACTCCTCAAAGGAGGGTCTCTCTTCTTTGAATCGATGATGGTCATGCCATCATCAATCAAAACAGGCTAATCGGTTCAAGTGATTCTAACATGTGTTTTAATCTGACCCCAAATGAAATTAAAATGATGTTTAATGACTTTTATTTATCAGCTTTTTTTTTATTATTGTTTTTCTTATTTTTAGAAACTTCCTTTATTTTCTTTTCTATACAAGTTTCATTTATTAAATCTTAATATTTTATGGTTAACCTAAAATTAATCTACATTAAAACTATTTTTTTATTCATAATTATAAAAAATTAAATTAAAGTAATTCAAGTATTTAATTTCTTTTTCTGGTCGTATTTAAGTATAAAAAAAAAAAAACATGTTTTCTTCCTCCTTCCCCTTCCACTATCGTCCCTGGCCGATGGTTTGACCTTTCTCGCCAACGTCTACATGAAGCTCGGTCAATGTGGTGTATATAAAATCAAAATGAGTAAAAATGATGACTTGCTCTTGCAAGTTTCAATGGGAAAATTAGAAAGTTGTTGGCCCCAATAACGTACCTTGCCAAAAATAATTAACAATTGTCGCTGTCTAGTATTATAGTTTGGTTATGTTGCCACGTTTTGCAGAGCAAGTGAGGAACCATAAAAAATGAAACACGTACGGTTCTTGATTTTATTTTATTTTATTTTTAATTTGATTTCTTCTCATCTTTATTTTTAGAAATTTCAAATACCTGATAAGAGTATATAAGTATTGTCACACTAGATCTACCAATATTTGCGACTTACTTGTAGGAAAGCGAAGCATAATTAAGAAAAGGAGGAGTCTCTATTATTAATTTAGCGGTTTGGCTATTTGCATTTTTCTTATTTCCAATACTTAACACATTAGTTGCACATACCACTCGATATGGGGCCCAGAGAAGGGAAACAGTTTTCAAAGATCGGAGAGAACCTTGGTCATCACTGGGCGTGGCCTGCATAAAGCAATTAAGCGATCAACTTTGGGCATAGTAAGCCCTATTCCCTCCACCATGCTGATTTCTTGGTTCCCAATTCTCTCCCAATCAAAAGACTGAATCAGTGCTCCCAATGTAAGTGCCATAACTCGCTTTGCCAGACCAGCTCCAGTGCAAGACCTTCTTCCAACACCAAATGGAATCATGTTGTAGCGTTCACCACTTTCCGACCCCTCAAATCTCTCTGGCATAAACTTTTTTGGTTCCTTCCACACGTTTGCATCCCTTTGCATGGTCCATAGATTCACAAGTAACATTGTGCCACCTGGTATATCGTAACCACCAACTGTGCAATCACTCGAATTCTCGTGAGGTAGCAGAAATGGAAGCACAGGGTAGAGTCGAAGTGTCTCCGTTATTACATTCTGCAGATAGCTCAGTTTCGATATATCTGATTCATTTACGAGTCTGTCCTGTCCCACAGTCTTCTCTATCTCATCTTTTACCTTCTTCATTACTTCCGGATGGTTGAGGAGAAGCGAAAGTGCCCATTCCATGGTAGTGGCTGAAGTCTCTGAGCCAGCTACAAGCATTGCCTGCATTAATTTTAAAAGGTAGAGAGGATGCTAAGCCAAGTTGGACAACCCAATAATGTGCTCTTTTTTTCCTTTTTTGGTGCTTGGGAATTTTAACACGTGCCGAAATATGGCATGTTTTTGTCCACCAAACAAAACAAATTTAATAAGTTTGTCTGTTTTAATTTTTAGATGGCTTATTTATGTTCTTCTGAAGATTCAAGGGGAATCAAAAGAATTGAGGTTAATCCCTATATATAACTTATTTAATTGGAAACTTGTGAGATTAGATACTAATAATTAAAGGAGGAATCGTACCAGAATAACTCCTCTGATATTTTGATCAGTGTAGAATTCAGGTTCATTTTCCCTGAGGGACAACATTGTTTCAATCAGCGTACTCCTTTCCTGGTTGTTAATTTCACCCGTGCTTCTCTTTCTGCGGTGGTCATCAATGAGGTTCTGAACGAAGCTGTCCATCTTGTTCATTAATTTCACCATCCTCTTTTCCACCCCTTGATAATCAATCCATTGCAGAATTGGGAAAAAGTCACTTAAAAATGTAGCACCAAGCTCTGCGAACTCCTTCATCAGAGCCTGGAATTCCTTGGCTTCTTGGGTAACCAGATCCTTCCCGTAAAAGCGTTTCCCTGTCAGCATTCTCAACATGTTATTGAAAGCAAGCTCCCGGAATCTGGGTTTTGGCTCAACCTTGGACGCCTGTACTGAGGACTCTTGAAATATTCCCTTCACCAACAGTTGAACCTCCTCATCCCGAATATTGGTGCACATTGCAATGCGTGCTGTAGAGAACAGCTCCACTGATGTAACACGCCGCAGGTTGCGCCAGTGGTTATTATAGGACGAGAATCCGATGGTCGTGTTGTTGTAACCGAGATGTTTCCCGGCAAGTGTACGTGGCCGGTTTGCGAAAATGATATCATTCTTTGTAAAGATTTCTTCCACTGCTGAGGGTGAGGACACAACCAGCACCTTTCGATTACCAAAGCGCAGATATAATATGGGCCCGTACTTCTCATTAAGTTTATGTAAACTACGGTGAAGCAGGGGATCCCTAAGGAGATGAAGATGACCTATCACTGGTAACCCAGGTGGGCTTGGTGGCAGCTTTTTATGATTGGTGTCTCTTTTCAGGACCAACTTCCTCACAAGGAAAATGAAGACGAGAGAAATCAAACTAGGTATCACCCAGTTAATGTCTGCCATTGTATCACTAGCTAGCTCTTGCGACTCTCTTTTGGAAGATCGTGCTTCGTTTAATTGGTACCTTGCTTGTGCCGATCCTACTGTCTTTAGGAGTATATATATGTATATGTAATAGAGGAGAGGGCGGTGGCGGTGTCCTTTGTTTTTTTAATATGAAATTTATTCGCAACAAGACACAGCAGAATCTGAAGCCTACAGCTCTGCGACAGGCATCCATCGATGAATTCTAAAGGTTGTATAATCGATGAATCTGAAGCTAGCAGTCACTCCAAGCAAGCTAAAACCAAACTTCATAGCAATTATATATATGCTTATAATTTTCTGGCCACATACGGCGGTAGCTGCTAGAAAAATAACTTCATAGTAGTAGTAAGTTTGTGTAGATTAGATAGCTACGTAGTAGATAACTTAATTAGCAAATGAAGATGACTTATCTATTGTGATACTTAGTAGATAAGCTTTTTAATGATTTGGATTTTAGCACTAGCTGAGCTCTTGATACTCACTTTTGATATATTGATTTTATGACGTGTTTGTATTGTCCACTGCCATTGGCTATATATATAAAAGACAACAGAGCTTCGATCTGTTGTTTATATGGAATTTCAAAGCCCAACAGAACAAAGAGATGGATGTGAAGGGTGGTCTTGTTTACCATCGATGAATCTAAGGACCGTAGTCACTGCATGTAAACCGAACCAAAATATGGTATCAAATCTAGATTTTCTTGTCAAAAGCGTAAGCTGAACTTTTACGAAAGAAATATATTAGTTAATTAATATCATGCGTTGAGTTGGCCGATTAGCAAATCAATACAAGTTGAATATATATATTAGTCCCTATAGTCCGCTGTCATCCAACCCATATGAATATCTTTTTAAGGTTTCATTCACCAGCTCTTGGTTTCTATATACTTTTCATATTGAAAAATATTATGGGTGCTGAAATGCAACCCATATGAAATTTCGTTATTACATTTTACACCTAACCACTAAAACATCTTTGGTCAGGGTAGGTGAGATGTTGTGTGGTTTTAGGCTTAAAAAATATATATTTATTTTGGATTTATCATGGGTCTTTGAAATATACGGGGTTTCCCATTTTTTGTAAGGAAAATCGATCCAAATGAGCAAATAGACCTTTGAGGAAGTTCCAATGGCGTTCTGCCTCCGGCTAACCAAGGTAGAAGAAGAATAAAAAAAAAAAAAAAAACCAGCCCCACGCGCGTTCTGCCTTTTGCAAACCCAAGCTCTAATAGGAGTTTGGTTCGGACCAAACCAACCAACAAAAAGGCCCACTATGAATTTTTTTTTGTCTTTTACTTCAAAAAAGTATGAAAAAAAAAACTTTTAAATTTAATGCAATTACGCTTAAAAAAATAAATAAATTTTTTAGTTTGCTTCAAAGTGAAGGACTAAACTTCTAATCCAAAAAAAAAAAAGTGAAGGACTAAACCAAATTTTTTTAGTTTCCTTATAAAAGATAAATAAAATTTAAAATACTTTTTATTAAGAAAGTATTTTTTATTAAGGAAAATTATAATATTATGCAATTCTTTTCAATTAGAGATATTTAGTGGTAAATTAAATTTTTCACAATTCATTTTTCATGTAAGTGTCAAATTACAAAAGTTCCAATTCAATTTTATAAAAAAATTTCAATTGAATTTGACTAGTAGCATATTGTTGGAGGAAAATAATAGAATCAAGCAATTTTATGTCAATTCTATAGTAATAAGATCTTTCATCAAGAATGGGCTATCATGGCCCAAAAGAATAAAAAATAGGCCAATGGCCATTGGCCCAACCATCTTACTAAGACAAAAGAAAATATTATTGACAAAAAAAAAAAGCTAGNAAAAAAAAAAAAAAAGCTAGACACTCCTAATCAGCATCTACAACCACAAAACGTGAATCTAAAATAAGGAAAAAGACATAAGCCCCGCAAATTTGCACAAGCCAGTGCCACGCATGGGGCTTATTCTATTTTTGTTTTTTGTTCTAAGCTGGATCTATCATTAGAGTTCCTTTAGAGTTTTCTTGGCTCATTTTCCTGTAAAAATTCAAAGGGAATTCAAGTTTACATCAAATACACATGATAAATCTGAGACAAAAATATGTTTTTAAGGCTAATAATGATCTTTCCAAAAAATGACTTCCTCCTAACATTATATTTCTGCGACACTTTATAACCCCCTTCTTGTCATTCTATCGTTTTGTTTTTTAAATGAATTGTGGGGCACTTGATTGTAATTACTACAATTATATGGCTCACTTCATAATTATCTAAGAAATATGTGCAAATTCTTCTATTAATTACTAAAGATACAACTCAATCCGGTACCATTGAAAAAGACCATCTTTACCTACCAATATGTCAGTTGTTACTTTGTACAAAGATTTTTTTTAATTTCTTGAAAATTATAATTTGAAAACTAAAATTTTTATGTTTAAAATAAAATTTTAAAAAAATTATTCTCAAATAAATAAGATTTTTTAGAATAACTTTTGAGCAAGTTTTCTACGAAATAATTCTCATAAGAGGAATGGTATTCTTAAATTCTCTTGACATGAGAAACTTTTTTAAAATATAAGAAGTCTTTTGCCCCCGTCCCCATCCCCAAAATCCCTACTCAAGCTCATTTGCTTCTCCACAATGCAGAGAAGAAGGCTTCTTCAGTGACCACCGCCTCCATTTCTCACATTCGACCACCGCCTCTCACTTCCCCTTGGGTTCAATCACTCCACTTTCCAGGTACGTGAATACTTTCTAGTCTTTTATGGCCAAACCGTTGTTCTCTGGCTTCCCTTTTTTGCTTCTGATTCGTATAATTGAGTAGTCTTTTTGGTGTTTTTGCTGAATGCTACTATTTTGTGTCTATGTAAATATATCTTCGCGGTTTAGCTTCTTTAGTTCAAATACTAGAAACCAGATGTGGGTGGTGAATAAGATCTTGCAAAACCAATGTTTTAGCTAGTCGAGCAGGATTCTTATTTTCACGGTTATTGTTGTTATACATATATTGTCTTGTACTTGTTTGGTTTTCTTGGGATTGGTTCCTTACCTCTGCTGGTGTTGTTTTCGAATGTTTTAGACAGGAGATAACATAAATGAAGGAGGTAGTCTGTATTTGGTCTTTGTTTTCTTTTTACCATTTTCCTTTCTGTCTCATGTGTAATTTCTTACAATTATAATGAAAATTAGTGCTGTGTTTGCTTTTTAATTAATTTGGTTATGACCTGCGCTAGAAATGATTCAGCGGCTTTATTGATTTGACCGCCCAAATGGTTTATTTGTATAAATCGAACCGGTATCTTAACTGGGCACTGGTCCGACCGCCTGGTTCCGTCCAATTTTTAAAACATTGGTTTGGGTATTGTCACATAAAATTTCAAAGTTAAAAGTTCTGTAAAGTTATGTCTTTTTATTTTTGCATATATGTTGGCAACAGGTTTAAGAATCCTCCTAGCCCATTGTCATTGTATAGAGAGCCAAACTTTGGACATGGAAGGTTGAGAATAGTGAACGAAACACATTCACATGATTGGTTATTACCTTCTTTTTTTTGGGCCATGAAACACATGCTTGATTGTTTTGTAACAACTTGTGTCAACTATAGTTTGCAGCCAATAGTGAGTGACTGAGTGGTAAAGAACAGTTGTTTACTGTAAATTTTCTTCCTTTATTTTTTTCTCATATGTGTTTAAGCTTTTTGATTTCAGAGTTAATTAATAGTTGTTACTTGTTAATATATCACTTGTTTACCTTCATCTTTTTTTTTTCCTCTCTCTTTTTTTTGAGTGGAATAAGAATATATCAATTTCACAGTACTGTGCCTAAAGTTATATATGGTGAACTTCAGACAAAAAGAGGATGCTTTGTGGATACGCCATTTCTTGCTATAACTAGATTTAAAACGTAAAGCTGTCAATATTCACTTGATTTACCGAGTGGCTTTAATATAGCTTGCTTCAAATAACAGGCTAACTATTGTATTTCTCTTTGATTTTGTTGGCTCAGCCACTTTATGCATAAAAAATGTTTTTTTTTTTTCATATTACTTGTTATATATGGGTCTCACCATAAAAATGATATATAATAATTTATTTATTCATCCAAATTTAAATAGGGATATTTTTTTAAAAAAATAACCTAAATTCCCAGAAAAATAGCATTTGAACCAAACATAAAGATGTAAGATTTCCAAAAATTAATATTCAACATTTCCAAGAATGTTTATGGCCAACCAAACATAAAGATGTAAGATTTCCAAAAATTAATGTTCAACATTTCCAAGAATGTTTATGGCCAACCAAAAAATTATAACATTCATAAGAACAAGATTCTCAAGAATGATGTTTCTCGGGAACTAAAAAAAAATTCTTATACCAAACGCCTCCTTAGACACCAAAGTCGTTCCCTAATACTACATATAAAACAATAACATAAAGGATTAACATTGTAAAAGAGTTTCTGCCCAGAGGAATTTACGTGAGGCCATGTCTTGTCGTTTTGATATATCATATGTGTGGGTAAGGGAAGTGATTGCATGTAATAAGTTGGAAATTCTCTAGGTTTGTTAACTAAACTATAGATCAGTTGGTCATAAAATTCTCTTCGCAAGAACTCATTAATAAAATGAGAATCTCAAAATGTTTCCCACAAAAATTATAGTTGTGGGTGCTTTAACAGCAGGACCCTAGAGTAGAGATAGCTCGCCTCAAATTTAGTAAGTCTGGCTCCATCTAAAAATTGGAGTTAAGGTAATTGGGTTATCAAAAATAAAATAAAATAATTCCTCCAAGTTTTTTGGTTTTCTGCGTCAGGTGGACCTATAACATTTCCCGGACCAGAAAGAAAAAGCCATAAATTGCATTTATGTTATTATGGAAGCTTAATCAAGGAAATTTAGAGGAATGAGGAAAATATCAAATAAAAGCAATTAGTAACCTGTAGGCTGTAGGTGTAGATAATATTTTGGTAAGTATTAAGTAACAACAAACACAATTATAGTAACATCAAACTAACTCTGATATCTATTATTCCAATATCTACAACAACTCTATGTAAATGCATATATAAGTATCATAGATTTGACAGAACGTTTAACATGACTTGGCGAGGTTTGCATAAAGCAACCAAGGGCTCAACTTTGGGAATGGTAAGCCCTGTGCTCTCCATCATATTGATTTCTTTATGTCCAATTCTGTCCCACTCAAAGCTCTGAATCAGTGCTCCCAGTGCCTGAGCCATAACTCGTTTTGCCAAAACAGCTCCTGGGCAAGCTCGCCTTCCAGCACCAAATGGAATCATTTTGTAGCCCTCAGCTTCAAGATCCTCAAATCTCTCTGGCATAAACCTTGTGGGATCTACCCACAGCTTGGCATTCCTGTGCATGGCCCATAGATTGACAAATAACATTGTGCCTCCTGGTACATTAAAACCACAAACTGTGCAATCCTTGGAAGACTCGTGGGGTAGCAAAAGTGGAGCCATAGGGAATAGCCTAAGTGTCTCGGTGATCACATTTTCCAAGTAGTTGAGTTTGGGTAGGTCTGATTCCTTCAGCAATCGCTTCTGTCCCACATTAGTATCTAACTCAGCCCTAGCCTTCTGTAGTGACTCTGGAAGGTTGAGGAGAAGAGACATTGCCCATTCCATGGTAGTCGCCGAAGTTTCAGAGCCAGCTACCAGCATTGCCTGCATTAATATATATTTTAACATGTAGGTATCGAATGTTAATTAAAGAATACATGTATGTAATCCACAAATTAATTAAGCTTATAAAGTTTGAGGAGGCTCATATATATACCAGTCACTCCGTCATTCCGTCACGCAGTGTTAATTATTGAATTATTAGGTTTTGGATCAAATTCAAAGGTGAAATTTTAAGTATGATTGCTTACTCCCATTGTGTAGCTCTAATTTCAATTAAAAATTAAAAACAATTTGCCTACTTCAAGCTACAATTCTTCACAAGTGAAGTTTCTCATATAGTTCTGTAAATTGGATTGATTATGGAGTCTCCATAATTAGAATTATCCGAGGTGTTACGTGGCCGGAGAAATTTCTTCCTATTGTAAATGGACTATGAGAGAACCATTATTATTATATTGGTTTTCCATGGACTATGATGGCCTCAAAGTTTTCAAAAGAAATGACCAGTTACGTCCTTAATTAGCAATGACGTCATTAAATTTCTTACCAAGATGACTGCTTTCATATTTTCGTCAGTGTAGAATTCTGGTTCCGTTTCTTGCAGCTGCAACACAACATCAATCAAGGTCATTTTCCTCTGGCTCTGGATGTTGCTTGCATTCAAAGTCATGCTCCAGTTCTTGTGCTCGTTGAGAAGGTTCTGAAGGAAGCTATTCATTTTGTTCATCAATTTCACCATCCTTTTCTCCACCCCACCAAAATCAACCCATTGTAATAAAGGGAAAAAATCATTCAAGTTTCCATTCCCCTGAAGTTCGGCGAACTCCTTCATAAGAATCTGGAATTCCTTGGCTTCTTGTGCAACCAGATCCTTCCCCTAATACCGTTTCCCAGAGATCATCCTCAGCATGATATTGAAAGAAAGCTCAACAAATCTGTGTCTGAGGTCTACCTCTGCCATTTGTACTCCTAGTCCTCCGCAATCTTGAAACAGTTGCTTCACCAACAGTTGAACCTCGTCCTCACGAATTCCCGTCAACATGGCAAGGCGGTTAGCGGAGAACAGTTCTAGTGTGGTAAGGCGGCGGAGGTTGCGCCAGTAGTCCCCATACGAGGAGAATCCCATTGTCTTATTATTGTAATTAAGATGTTTCCCTGCAAGCGTAAGTGGCCGATCTGCGAAAGTAATGTCGTTTTGTGTAAAGCATTCTTCGACTGCTGGGGGTGACGAAACAACGAGGACGTTGCGAGTGCCAAATCGGAGATAGATTATGTGGCCGTACTCCTCAGCAAGCTTATGTAGACTACGGTGGAGGGGTTCCTTAAGAAGATGAAGATGACCTATGACTGGTAAGCTAGGTGGGCTGGGTGGATGGTTTTCATGCTTGCCGTGTCTTTTCAGGATCAACTTTGAGAGTAAAACAAACAAAAGGAGAAACAAGCAAGTTGGCAACACCCAGCGGCCTTCTTCCATTCTTGCCACTCGCTTTGAGTTTTAATTATCAGTTATCACTACCTCTTGGGAATTGGGACTCCCTGTTGAAAGTGAAGTATATATATTGAGTGGGTCAACGGTCAACCTAATACATAACACAAAACAAGAACTTCTAGTTACCGGTGAATATTTTTCCACCATTGATCATGCCATGTGGACATACCAAAACCGGAACCCCATAAAGGCCCTTGGGTAAGTTAGAATTTACCGAGGAGGATAAGAGCGAGACGCCTTCTTTGAAAAAACATAGCAATAGGACAAACCGTTGTTTTAAAAATAGTGCTCGATCATTACAATTTATATATTTTATATCCTAATTGACAAGGACGGCGTAAACATTGGGGCCCGCAAACTCTCTAAATATGATCGTTAAAATTATTTTAGCTAAGTGCAAATCCCTCCTCCTCAGAGACATCATGAGATAGGGACAACATCTAATTTTTGAAGCATAATAATGTTATATGATAATATTTGAATTTAATTGAGCCCAATGAATAATAAACTTAATTTTTTTTTCCCTTTACAATTCAGATTTTTTACGGTTTACAAGTCATATATGTAGAGGAACAGTTTCTATTTGAATTACGAGTTTATAATTTCAGGAAAAAAAAAGGAAGTACAATACGACAAAGCCGTGCCTTGATCATCGACGAGTTAAACTAAGTACAACTATTTCATTTCAATAGAATATGTTGCTGACTTGCTGTCATTTTCGTAGACAATAACAGCTGACAATTAAAGGAGCAAATCATTTGTTAATTCCCCAGAACAGTGCCTAATTTGAGCGGGTCAAACTAATCTTCATAATTCCATCTTGAAGCACAGTAATTATGCGTTGCTTGAATGACTGATGATAATGTGTTGTTAATTAAACAATTCCATGTCAAATAGATAAGTTATAAATATGACCCAACTTCAGAATTATAATTTCGGAGTCTAAACATTAATTAGAGACTACAGAGTACTCTGATCTGATATCGTTCAATCCGATGCCTAGAACAACTTTATGTATGATTCTTAATTAATTAAATTCCAAACATCCTGCAACTTTTTTATTTTTTGTTACCGTTTTCCTCATTATATAAACATGGCCTTTGTTACAGTTACAGATGGGTTAGAAGTTTTATCATGCCCTGGCGTGGGTTGCATAAAGCAACCAAGGGATCATGTTTGGGAATGGTAGCTCCTCTTCCCTCCGCCATGTTGATTTTGTCATGGCCAATTCTATGCCACTCAAAGCTCTGAATGAGGGCTCCCAGTGCCTGACCCATAACCCGTTTTGCCAAACCAGCTCCAGGGCAAGCCCGCCTACCCGCACCGAATGGGATCAGCTTGTACGTACCTTCACTACCTTCCCTACTCTCGAATCTCTCTGGCATGAACCTTGCTGGATCCTCCCACAAGTTGCTGGCTCTGTGCATGCTCCACAGATTCACAAGTAACATTGTGCCTCGTGGAACATGAAAACCGCCAACTGTGCAATCATTGGAGGATTCATGGGGTAGCATAAGTGGAACCACGGGAAATAGCCGAAGTGTTTCAGACATTACATTTTGTAAGTAGTTCAGTTTTGAAATGTCCGATTCACTCACCAATCGCTCTTGTCCTACATTACTGTCTATCTCAATCCTAGCCTTATCCATTGCTTCTGGATGGTTGAGGAGAAGCGACAGTGCCCATTCCATGGCAGTTGCCGAAGTTTCCGAGCCAGCTACTAGCAAAGTCTGCAGAGGATACAATAACATTTTATACTTTTCAAAAAAAATTGGCAAATTAAGCTCAATAGACTAATTTATGTGGCCTTGCAATTAGATTACTAGCTAAATTAGCTTAACATAGCATGAATTTCATGTGTTCACTAACAGAACCAAACCGAAATTAAAATTAAGCCCTAAAATAACAACATAGGAAACGCCCCAAGTACAATTCTTATTGTATGCAAATTAAATCCATCTAATGGCCGGCCAGTAACATATGAGAAGTCTAGTAATTGCTTATATTCATAGTACTTAAAAAAATTATATATATCTTTTTGTCTGTTCAAAATATAAATATGATATGTATTATATCATTTGTGATCTGATTTATAAAGACGCAAACTGAACTTCTTACCAGAATGACTCCTTGTATATTTTGATCAGTGTAGAATTCTGGGTCTTTTTCTTGCAGGGACAGCATGATATTAATCAAAGTCATCTCCATGACCTGATGATTGCTTACACGCACGCTCCTGTTTCTCCGGTGCTCATTGAGGAGGTTCTGAAGGAAGCTATCCATATTGGTCATCAGTTTCATCATCCTTTTTTCCACCCCACGAAAATCAATCCATTGTAGTAATGGGAAAAAGTCATTTATATTTCCACTCCCCAGAAGCTCAGCGAACTCCTTCATGAGAATCTGGAATTGCTTGGCTTCTTGGGCGACCACATCCTTCCCGTAATACCGTTTCCCCGAGATCACCCTCAACATGGTATTAAAAGCAAGCTCCACAAATTTGGGTCTGAGATTTACCTCTGAAACTTGTCCTCTGCACTCTTCAAACAGTTTCTTCACCAACAGTTTAACCTCGTCCTCTCGAATTTCCTGAAACGTTGCAAGGCTTTTTGTAGAGAACAGCTCCAATGTGGCAAGACGCCGGAGGTTACGCCAGTGGTCGCCGTAGGGGGAGGATCCAATGGTTCTTTGGTTGTAACCAAGGTGTTTCCCGGCAAGCGTACGAGGGCGATTTGCAAAAACAATATCATTCTTTGTAAAGCATTCTTCAACCGCAGAGGGTGAGGATACAACGAGGACTTTGCGAATGCCAAAGCGGAGAATCAATATGTCGCCGTACTTCTCAGCAAGTTTATGAAGGCTTCGGTGCAAGGGTTGTTTTAGGAGATGAAGATGACCTATAACTGGCAAAGCAGGTGGGCTAGGTGGGAGACTTTTATGATCAGCGTGTCGTTTGAGGATCAACTTTGAAACAAAAAGAAAAAAGACGATGAAAATGGAAGTGGGTAGCACCCAGTTAACTTCTTCCATTAGGATTTTATTGTAGCTCTTGCCTTGCCACTCCCTTCTCAAGGTCAGGTGTAATGAAGCATATTGGTTTAAGGCTTTTAGGTTATATATACTTTCTGTGACTACTTTCAAGTTTCAACTAAATATATAAAATAGATAAGAGGCCGGCGTTATTTTGTTTTAAGCATGAAACTTCATAGCAACGGGACAAAGCCATGCTTAAAGTATGCTCGATCACATAGATCAATCCGTTTTTTTTTTTTTTTTCGTATTACATATTAATCAATTTGTCTGGTACGCCTATTAACAGTGCCGGAAACAGAACGTTGTAATTAGCGCTACTAGCCAATTCATAAAAGTGCATAGTATATCACCAAAAAAAAATAAAAATGCATTGTATAAAGAGACAGTAATTATATCATTATTAATGTGTATCTGGACCAATTTTCTGCCGCTCATAGATTCCACTTCTGCTTACTAATATTTCATAGACAATATATAGCTGACGAGAGGCGAGAAGTCTTTCTCTTAGCGCAAAGCCTTCATCTGCACATTATATGACAGTAACACCATTTTTTTGCCCCAATAGATAGTGATGAGATACTACGTTTTTTTTTTTGGGGGGGGGCAGAGATGAGATTTTATGTCTAGTTTTAGGAAATCTAATTAATTGAATCTATGGACTAGGTGGGCTAGGTGGGAGATGAAGATGACCTATAACTGGCAAAGCAGGTGGGCTAGGTGGGAGCTTTCTATCATGATCAGAGTGTCGTTTGAGGATCAACTTTGAAACAAAAAGAAACAAGACGATGAAAATGAAAGTGGGTAACACCCAGTTAACTTCTTCCATTAGGATTTTATTGTAGCTCTTGCCTTGCCACTCCCTTCTCAAGGTCAGGTGTAATGAAGCATATTGGTTTAAGGCTTTTAGGTTATGGGGGACTTTAACTGACCCCGTGTAAAAATGGGGTTAAACAACCACATCCTATGTGGGCCACTCAAGTTGTAACAAGTGTGTCAATAGTGGGGCCCATACATTTACTCAACCTGTTATAGGCATCAGAATATTTAATATAGTTTTTGACAACAAAATTTTCACTTATTATAAATCAGCCTCATAGTTAAAAAAAAAAAAAAACAAAAACAAAAAAAGTTATAACTCAATTTCATAAATTTGAAAACTCTCTAATTCAATTTTATGCACTTAGTTTTAGTTGAACTATATTAAGTGTTGAATTAAAAAATCTTCAATCTCTAAAAATGTATGACTAATGGGAATAGTTTCAATAATTTTTTTCATGATGCAAAATATAAATTCTTATTAGTTATTCTTCTTCTACATGTAAAATAGCTTTACCTCCAAAAATAATGTATGAGAACCATCTTGTTCTAAAAATCATTGTCACATTCTAATTGTCAACCTAAATGATAGTTAAAACCCAAATTAATATGACACTACACTAATAAAGTGATATAATGTAGTGTTATCTAACTTCATTTCATTTGAACCTAATTATTGTGAAAGTGAAAAAAAAA
>QAOA01008735.1:497831-525582 GCA_003255065.1 Cercis canadensis
TGTTAAGTGTATAAGGGTTAGGGTTTATAGATTAAGATTTTAGAGGTTTGGGATAATCTTTTAGGGGTTTAAGTTAAGTCATTTACATATGAGTTTTAAGATTTAGGGTTTGACATTTAAAGGTTTAGGTGTTAGGGTTTGACATTTAAGAGTTTTGGGGTTATAATTTAGGGTATAGTATTTTAGGGTTTAGGGTCTAAGTTGAGGGTTAAAAATGTATGTGAGCTAAGTGGTTAGGGTTTAGAGTTATAAGTTTAGGGTTTTAGGGTTTATGGTTTGAATTTTAGTGGTTAGAGTTATAATTTTATGTTTTAAGTTTGGAGTTTGAAATTTGTGATTTAGGGTTTAAAGAATGAGATTCAAGATTTTGAGTGTAGAGTTTCAAATTTGAGGTTCGGGTTTGGGCTTTAGGATTTGCACATGGGGTTTAGTGTATAAAATGTATGATTTGGGGTTTCATTTTTTAGGGGTTAGAATTGAGGGTTTTGTAATTTTTTTAGGGATTTAAATTGAGGGCATGAGGTTTAGGTTTGAAGTTTGGGACTTTTGGGACTTAGGGTTTTGAGAATTATAATTTAAGTTTTTTAAGTTAAGGTTTGAGATTGGAGTTGAGGGTATAGATATTTTTCTATTTTAGGGTTTAAGATTAAGGGGTTTGGGGTTTCATATTAGGGGATTAGGGTTATGGTTATGAGTTTGTTTGAATAAGGTGTTATGATTTATTAAATCTTATTTTGGTCCATTTATAAGTGTAATTAATGTTATTTTGGTTGATGTTAGGAACCAAGACTTATTCGTCCTCGTTCGCACAAGATGTCGGGCCCAGATGAGAGATTGGTTCCATATCTTGAGAGGGCGGGGTTCTGTAGGGTTTACCATGTGAAACCTATGCAGTTAGACTTATAGTATCTTTCTGCATTGGTGGAGCGATGGCGCCCAGAGACTCACTCATTCCACATGGCTTTTGGCGAGTGCACTGTGACCCTACAAGACGTGGAGGTCTTGTTAGGGCTTCATGTTGACGACATCGCTGTTGACGGGAGGAGCTACCATCCGCTATGGCACGACAAGGTAGTACGTCTATTAGGAGTAGCGCCTCCCGCGAATGTCATTTCAGGTTCTCGGATTCGCCTGTTGTGGTTGAGGCAGACATTTGGTCACTGTCCATCAGATGCAGAACCACACGTACTGGAGTATTATGCACGGGCATATATACTTATATTGATTGGGTCGTGGCTGATGCCAGAAACCACAGGGAACTACGTGCACTTGATGTACCTGCATATGGTGGAGGACTTTGACATTGCAGGGACACGCAGCTGGGGTGCAGCTGTACTTGGTCATCTCTACCGAAACTTGTGCAATTTTACCCTGGAGCGAAGCATGGAGGTCGGAGGATGCCTATTCCTTTTACAGGCTTGGGCATTTGAGAGATTCCCTACATTGTCCCCGTGGCCGTCCCCCGAGGCGCTCCCTCAACCTCTTACTGTTCCAGTGGCGTACAGGTTAGTGCAATGTCTTTTATGTATTATGTTTAAATATAGAGTTATATGGTATGAGTGCTAATTATAAGTGTAATTAATGTACTAGGTGGAGACGCCCACTTAGTTATGAGCACATTAGATTCCGCGACAGGAGTCATGTGCAATATCGTCGTGCTTTTGATCGTCTGCCAGACCATGAGGTAATAAATAAATTTTGTGGTACTTAATTAATATTTATTAACTAAATTATCATTTATTATGGGCCATTATAAGTGTAATTAATTATTTTAACTGTACAGGTCGTTTGGCAGCCGTATCAGAGCATTCAGCTGCCACCGTTTTGTACTAGTGGCGCTGAGATATGGACTGCTCGTGTGCCCCTATGTTCATTTAATGTGATAGAGGGACATTACCCCGAGCGAGTGCTTCGTCAGTTCGGTGCGCTGTAGACCATTCCGGCAAATCCCTCGGAATATGACGATGAGTTGGAGTGCTGTACCATCCGAGGGAAGCAGGATACTGATTGGCCAGTTTTCCATTATGTTTACTACATGATGTGGCATCGACAGCGACAGAGCTTAGAAGCAGCAGCTCCGGGGCTAAGTGTTGCACTTGATTATATGTCATGGTTTCTTCGGATCATTCGGAGGTGGATGAGTCATACTGCCGCACAGCTTGATCAGGTTAGTGTAATATCTCTAACTTGATTGACTCAATTTTGTTTTTAGAAAAAAATGATATTAATTTTAAATTAATTGTTGTATTTAGGATGACATAGCTACACAACAGCAGGAGGCACCACATCATGCTCCGCGACAACAGGATCCATCATATCATACTCCGCGACAACAGGATCCACCGCATATACCTCCACCGTATTAGCGTCCACCGCATCAGCAGGGTTTAGGGTTTCAGTCTAGCAGTGCATTGCAGGGGCCATATGCACGACGACTGTCGCCAGAGGAGTGGTCCGCTTTTCAGGCTGAGCTGCAGATTGCCATGGCACCAGTGCTTGCACGATAGGGAATTATTCCCCCTAATATTCCCGATCAGCAGAGACAGGAGGTGCCACCCCATCGTCGTGTTAACCCTGGTAGGTCGAGATCGTCATCAGCTAGCAGTTCCTCTAGTCATGGTTCGGGGTCGTCACGAAAATCGAGGAGCCGTGCTGGTCCTTCGACTTCAGCACCACGTGATGCAGTCTTACAGTCGCGGTTCGGGGTGCCCCATAACACTGTAGACATGATGGGTCATGATTACATGAGGGGAGTTATGTCTCCTCCATGTAATGTATTTGGCACTACTGTGGGTGTCCCACCATCTGCTAATACTGTTTAGTTGAATCTGGGTCTAACAGTTGGCCTTGTCACTTCATCTGTTGCAGATTGTTACATACCTGGGCCAGCATTCGAGACTCCGTTGCCACCAGCTCGTTCGTACCCGACGGAGCAGGATGGTCACCGGATTCAGTTCACTGACTACGTTGATCCGAACCTGGTGGACACTATGATCCCAGATCAGCAGGATCAGGATCGAGACTGGTTCGATTGATGTATTGACTTAGCCATTTCTTATTTATATTTAGTGTTTTACTATTCTGCATTTCTATTTAGTACCTTATCGATCAAGACTTGTTTGTATGACATAACTTGATTGATGTAATCTATGATTGCATCACATTACTGTTGTCCTTTATCCAATTAGTATTTGAATTTTCATCACCGGATTCAGAGTTCCAATTGTTTTTCTTACCCCAATTAAAGTTGATTAGTGATTTTAGATATTTACAATTAATTATTTGTTGATGATGCATAATTACATTCACTTCTCTACTAGTTACAGTACGAAGATATAAAACATAAAAATCTGCTGAGTTGATATAATAAAATACATCAAACCATGACAAACATAGCTTATATTTTACAAACATAAAATACATCAATTATCATCAGTTTCGTAATCAGGATAAGTCATGATGGACTGAATTTCTAAAGGTGATAACTCACGATTCATAGTAGCAGCTTGTTCCTTAGCAAGTTTTAACAAATAGTAGCAGCATCGCCTAACCAACATGCGGTTGTTCTCCTTTCTGATCTCTGGAATAGCCGCCTCATAGTCATGACGATTTATTCGAGGCATTCTTAACGACCACCTATAGACAGGAGGAGCTCCAAGGGATTGTAATTGTTGTACCAAATCTTCAGCTTCATCAATTCGATATGCCCACTCCCGACGTAAGCCAGCGTAATATTCCCTTGGATCCGAATGTATTTTGCTTTCGTAATCATCGTTAAACCTTGGTAGCAACCAGACAGTGTTTGTGTGGTGTCTTCTTGGCATAATGTTTCAACCTATTACTTAACAGAAATAATGAACTAATAAAATGCACTGAACAAACTTCCATGAACAAGTGTGACATTTTTAATTAACAATAATGTATTAAATCACTAAATTAAGGTCAAGCTTCATCATTCTTCATCCGACATCTTAATATCCGATAGACATTCAGGCTCACGGCACAGGCGAGCCCACATACGAGCACGTGCCACGTCCCCCTCGGTCATTGCCTCTCTCGAACTACGTTCGCAGTCACTTCAATATAATCTGATTCGTATACAATTATTCTCTTCTCTTATGCGATACAAAGCAGATCGTAATTCCGAAATACTTTTTCTTGGCATATGTACGGCTAAACATCGTGGAACACGAATGTTTAGAATCGTATACAATTCCTGCAAATTAGTACATTCACATTCTCTACGTTGTCATTCAATCAACATAATACTATGTACTTGTGATGAGTCATGTAACATTGGATCCAGTGGATACGAGAAGTCATCATCTAACATCCACCGACACCCACAAGCTCTAAAAATGTCTCCCGACGTGTATTGTAACACCATTTTGATATCATGTAAACCGTCATTACGGAAATGATACTTAATTATGATAACAATAATGTAATTTTAACAAAACTATATTAATTATATAAGTGATACATCTGAAATTAGAGTTATACAATGAAAATGATTCAATTTCTTCTAATGCGAACAACACACATAATGGAGGACGCAGATCAAGGTTGATCTTCCTTCCTGTTTGGACATCGCCTCCTGTTGTGGCCTTCCATACGACAAAGGCTACATCTACCAGCGCCAGACAAAGATTCTCCCAAATCCATCTCATTCCGTATTCGCCTTGAAACTGGTCGTCCTTTTTCCCTTAGCAACCCACGATTTGGAATTACCTTAATCCTCCCCAGATTTGGCCACTGCTCCTCTCCACCAATTGGGTGAAACTTTCTATTATACGCACGGATAAGGCTTTCAGTGGAGTACACTGGACTAACATACTTTCATGCATCGATTGCAATAGAGGCACAAGCAGATATGACGTGCGTACACGGTATATGAAGAGCTTGAAATTGACCACACGCACACTTAGAATCCCTAAGATTAAGAGCATATGATCGACAGCTAATCTACCCCGTAGAATCAAACATCTCCTTAACTTCAAACGATTCATTGTCTCTATTAAATAGTATTGGCCAGTGCAAGGATGCGTTACGGCTATTACGGGTCATTCTTTTTTGGACATCATCAGTCCATGCTTGTCCACTGGCCAGTCTTGCTCGAGCCATTTCTCGTCTCTCCATGAAAATACGATTCATCCTGTAGTACGTGGCTCTAACAAGAGCAGTAATAGGTATGTTGCGAACACCTTACAACGTGTCATTAACACATTCAGCCAAATTAGTTGTCATAAGGCCAAAACGTCTACCGTTGATGTCCCCTTGTTGTGTCCATTTTGCCTTATCAATACCATTGATATACTGCCAGACGTCTTCTTTCTGACATTCCCTATGTATTTCTGTCATTAACTCCTCAAATTTGATTGACTCAAACTGAGCTCCTGTCAATTACAGTTAAAGGTTAAATTGTCACTATGTACTGTGTTCCTTTAGTTATGACTGATAAAAAGTTAACATCTTACTGAAAAATATTCTTACCGGCTCTGTAGATTTTGTGCTTCAAAGGGACATTCTTAAAATAAGTGTTCCAGTTGCTCACAACGTGACGCAAACAAAAGAAATTGTAAGCTAATGGTGGACGCTAACCAACATCTACATCTTCGACAAATGACAATATGCTCACATGTCGATCTGAAATGAGCGCCAAATCTTGCAAGTTCTTAGCCACGTGCTGTCTCAGATGTTTCAAAAATCATGACCACGTTTCTTTTGTTTCACCTTCCACGACAGCATAAGCAAGAGGCAAGGGAGATCGAGATCCGTCCTGTGTAGTGGCGATTAGCAGTGTCTGCTTGTACTTCCCATACAAGAAAGTACCATCAATTTGAATAACTGGTTTACACCAACGGAATGCATCAATACATGGTTTAAAAGCCCAAAAAACACGTCGAAATCTCCTCAATGTAAGATCATTCACAGGTCTTCCTATCCATCGATCATTCATACACCATTCCACCAAGGTTCCGGGTGCATCTCTCTGCAATGCAGCCATCCATCTTGGTAACTTGTTGTAACTCTCTTCCCAATCACCATATATACGAGCAATCACTTTTTGCTTTGCAAGCCACGCTTTTCTATACGAGATTTGATAGGAGAATTGACTTCTAATGCGTTCTTGTATCAGCTTAATTGGCACATCTGTCTTCTCCTCAATCATGCTAACAATCAAGGTCGTAATCACCTTAACATCCAGTTGTTTGTGGTCTTGAGTTAAGATGGCGTTTGTGCAACTGTGTGGTCCATTGTACTTCCTGTTCTCCCACATATTGCTTTTACATCTTAAGCAGACTCTAAGTCTCCAATTGCATCCAGAACCATAATTATTACATTCCAAAATTAGCTTATGAGGTTTAGATTCTTTTACCTTAAAATTATAATGCGTATAAACGGCATATTGCTTCACAGTTGACTGAAGATCTTCCTTGCTGGTGAACTGTTGACCAATTTGCAGTTCGTCACCTCTTTGCCACCTATTCACTCCGGAACATTCTTCAAGAACATCACTCTGTTGCAATGCCTCAAAGTACACATGTGAATAGTATGGAGGAAGGACCGAATGAATTGGTGTCACGTGTTGGACTTCTTCCTCAAGCGATGGGACGTTCAAATCTAACACTTCGTCGTCTCCGCCTAATTCTTCCCCATCTGGCACGTACTCTGCTTCCTCATCATCACTTGTGTCAACTAGAGGATCAATAGGAGAGTTACCCCTATTGATATTCGTCTGCTCAATAATACGTCCGCTGCCTCCAACTTCATTCACACGGCCGCTTTCAGGGATACGAGCTTGGCTAGAACTAGCCAAACCATGTTCAAATGCATATGAACCAAGTTCCGGTTGATAACAAGGTTCCGCTTCTATCCCTTCTTGACTATATGGAGGATAAGAAGTAGGGATTGAACAAACACCGCTTGCATCAATACATTGTTTATCATCATCTTGTTGATCACCATCTTGTTCATTATCACCACTACTAACTTCATTTTCAACAATTTTCACCTCAACATATATTTCAATGGCACTAAGAGATTTAAGTTTAATATGATTCTCAAACATAGATTCTACATCCTCATCAGAGCTCAACTCAATAATATTATAAAATAATAGATTAACAGATATAGGAACTCTATAAATAATCTTGTTAACAACTGCATTCTCTGTCAAACCCAATTTCCGATGAATATAAAATTGTAAACGTTCTAGTCCACATCTGTTCTTCAAATTCAAACCAACGGGTCTAGGACCATTATACATGACACCTTGAGAACCATCATATATCTGACCATTGTAATAAACTAATAGAAGCATCTTCCTCCTAAATTATCAATAATACATAATATTAAAATCATCACAATATCTTAAATCTTAAATACTAATAATTATTTAACATCATAATTTAAACAACATTCTAATAAAAATTATAATAAATAAACATATTAAATAAAAAAAAATTAAACATACCTTAACTACGTACACACTTTCTGCACTTCAATAAATTTTTCTTCACAACAATTTTACACAAACCTTCTTACACATCTCATAATCCACTCAATACTTCGTAATGAACAAATGAAATCGAATGCTTATTTATAGAAGAGATCTTCTATAGAAAATGCTGATTTGAGGGTCAATACAGTGTCCGCGTTTTACAGTAAGAAAATGGCGTTTTACAGGCGAAAACCAGCGTCTTATAATCTCCACATTCAAGTCAGCATGTTCTTTAAGAACACGCGGATCTAAATCCGCGTTTTCCATTATAACAGTGCTCTCAGTGCAGGGCGCTTTGGCAACCGTGTTTTCATTTCAGCGTTTTCTACCTATACGTTTCAGCGTTTATTGAACAAAACGCAAATTTAACTTCGCGTTTCCTATTAAAAACGCTGTTTTATATCAGCGTTTTATGATAAAAACGCGTACGCGTTTGTTAGCCAAAATAAACAGACCCCTTTTGATAAATACTTTAAAAACTAACCTATTTTCGTATTTAGTTTATAAAAAGGCATTATTTTAGTAAAATAGCCCATTAATATTGTCACACAAGTTGAGAAATGACCAACTTAACAGGTAACCAAAAATAAATACTCACCATTAGATTTGGCACATAGCACAAGAAATGGTGGTGATTATGCCACCTAGGATGGGGTTATATAACCCTATATTTTTGTCTGGGTTAAATTAAAGTCCCCCATAGGGTATATATACTTTCTGTGACTACTTTCAAGTTTCAACTAAATATATAAAATAGATAAGAGACCGGCGTTATTTTGTTTTAAGCATTAAACTTCATAGCAACGGGACAAAGCCATGCTTAAAGTATTCTCAATCACATCGATCAATCTGTCTTTTTTTTTTTTTTGGGTATTACATATTGATCAGTTTGTCTAGTTTGCCTATTAACAGGGAAAACAGAACGTTGTTAGTGCTACTAGCCAATTCATAAAAGTGCATAGTATAAAGAGACAGTAGTTATACCATTATTAATGTGTATCTGGACCAATATAGCTGATGAGAGGCGAGAAGTCTTTCTCTTAGCGCAAAGCCTTCATCTGCACACTATATGACAGTGACAGCATTTTTTTGCCCTAATAGATAGTGATGAGAAACGTTTTTTTTTTTCGGGGGCAGAGATGAGATTTTATGTCTAGTTTTAGCAAATCTAATTAATTGAATCTATGGACATCCTAATATGTAAGGATGACAAATTGACTCATACCAATGGGCCTCTGCAAATGTATATATATGTATACCAAAAATCTAATCTAAAATCAACTAACCCATGTGCATTATATATTCTAATTGCTTGGAGGCTTTTATCATTGTTTGAGAACAATCTTGATAATTTTGTTTGAGTATTATTTAT
This sequence comes from Cercis canadensis, assembly GCA_003255065.1. Taxonomy (NCBI): domain Eukaryota; kingdom Viridiplantae; phylum Streptophyta; class Magnoliopsida; order Fabales; family Fabaceae; genus Cercis; species Cercis canadensis. The sequence goes on from QAOA01008735.1 coordinate 506,708, forward strand.
CTTATTGTTATTGTTTGAGAACATATTGAATCTTTGATGATGTTGTTTGATGATTATTTATATTCTCTTGTTAGATTAAACTTGAATTTTAATAAAAAAAAAATTATGATTGATGAATTAAACTCATGAATTGTATTAATTTAAACTTAAACATAACTATATACTGGTAAATGGGATGAGGCATGGGATAGTAGGCATTTATTGGGGACGGGGATAAGACTCTTGATAAATCCCCAATCGGGGATGGGAATATGGGGAATGAGAGCCTCGCCCCATCCCTACTAATATGTCATTCTTATAGGAGCTTTTATGGATAACAGTCGCATTTGAAGCGTGCTAAATATCATTGACCAATTCAAGGAAATATGTTTATTTATCATTTAGGATATGATGTCGTCATTCTTTGCTTAAAAAAATGTAGCTGATAGAGGAGAAAATAAAATAGCAATATTTGCCAAGCATTTTTCCTCCATAAAAATATGATTTGAAATTTATCATCATTATTATTATAATTACTATCGATTATCATTTTATTGTTTAACATTTTTTTTATTATCAGCTATCACTAATTGTTGATAGTCAGGTTAAAATTTGTTAAAGAATGATTCGATATTGGGAGATAGGACAAGTCTATTATTATTTGTAATTAATCATTATAAATTTGGGCTTGTGACATCTTGGCTATCTTTTGTAGTCTTAGGTAAGGCGCAGTATTTTAGTGTAAAGTGTGCAAACTTAATCTTGCAATAGCTCGTGATTGAAGGAATTGTTAGAATTAATATCATATATATTCGTTAAGTTCCCAATCCATTCTATGTAATTGTAGAAATTTTTGTTTACCTTGTCTCATTGAGAACTGCCTATTATTCTAGAGTAGGAGAGGAAGCCTATGTTTTCATCTGAACACATACCAGTGGATTCATATATAAGATTTTTTTTTGGCCATCAATTCATATGAGATTTAGAGATTAAAATCACACATAAAAATGCGTTTCCACTTAATTATATATTTTCTAAATTCATGTTGCCTATTTTCTTCCTACATTCATCTCTGAATTCAGAGGTAAAATATATATATATATATTGATTAGACCAAGAAGAAAAAATTTATCAAATACTCATCCATTACTACATAGACACATAAGTAGTAAATCTTTTTATTTCCCGCAGACTATCTCTGGGGTTCTCTGCTAGTTTCTATTACAACTTTATTTCAGTTGACTATGGGTATAGCAACCCAAGCCTAGGGCAAGGAAAAATAAAATAAACAGGCTTAGCAGTGCAAAACAGGGAAAAGTCAAGTTGATAAGTTTGCCAGAAGGTTTGTGATCTCTTGGCGTGGCCTCAATAAAGCAACCAAAGGCTCAAGTTTGGGAAAGGTTATTCCTAGTCCTTCCTCCATGTTGATTTCCTTATCGCCAATCCGCTTCAACTCAAAGGACTGAAGTAGGGATCCCAATGTCAATGCCATGATTCGTTTTGCCACATTAGCCCCAGGGCATATCCTTCTTCCAGCACCAAATGGAATAGTGTTATAACCTTCAACACCTCGTCCGCTCTCAAACCTCTCTGGCATAAACCTTGTTGGCTCCACCCAATTATTGGGATCCCTTCCCAAGGTCCATGAATTCACCAATAACATTGTGCCTTTTGGTACATGATAACCGTCAACTGTGCAATCCTCTGATGCCAGATGTGGTAGTCCAAGTGCACCCGCAGGATATAACCTAAGAGTTTCCAAGATTACGTTTTGCAAGTAGGTCAATTTTGTTATGTCTGATTCCTCCACAAGTCGCTCTTGTCCTACATGAGTGTCTATTTCTGCCTTAACCTTTTTCATTGCTTGTGGATGGTTGAGCAAGTTTGCCAGTGCCCATTCCATAGTAAGAGCTGACGTTTCTGTTCCTGCTGCTACTATTGACTGCATCATGTTCATGCATGTTTATTTCGCAGCTAATTGCTAGTGCAATCCAAAGTATATATACTATATCATATGAATCACATCTAACACCAGCAAAAGTAATTTAGAACCACACCAATAACTTAGTTTTCATATATAGCAGCTACCTTAAGATGTTTCTGGCTTTAATTAATTATATCAATCTTCTAACTGATTATCAGTATGATATTAATAAATAATAAATTTATCTTTTGGCTTTTTTTTTCTTAGAAAGAATAACTGGCGCCCACAAAAAATAAATAAATAAGTTCTTACCATTATGACTCCTTTTATATTTATATCATTGTATAACTGAGGGTCTGATTCTTGCAGTGACAACAAAACATCAATCATGGTCGACATCTTGCTCTCATGTCTGTCTTTGCTGGAGCTCCTCTTTCTTCGATGTTCATCAAGCAGGTTCTGAACAAAGTTGTCCATCTTCTTCCTCACCTTGTCCATCCTTTTTTCCACGCCAAGGAAATCAACCAATTGTAGTATTGGGAAAAGGTCATTGACACTTGCATCCAAAAGCTCGAAAACTTCATCCATTATACCCTTGAATTCCCTACCATCTTGGGACACTGCATCCGCCCCATAATACTGCTTCCCAGAGACCATCCTGACCATGACATCGAAAATGAGGTCTATGAGTTTATGCCTGAGTTCAATCTGCATCCATGTTCCTTTGGACTTATCAAACAGTTGCTTTAACAATAGTCGAACCTCGTCCTCCCGAACCGAGGCTAACATGGTGAGACGGCTCGAGGAGAGAAGCTCCTGACTCATTAGGCGGCGGAGGGAGCGCCAGAGATCACCGTACTCTATGACTCCAACAGTCTGATAGTTGTAATGCAGATGTTTGCCGGCAAGTGTACGGGGACGATTTGCTAAAATAATGTCGTTCTTAGTGAAGCATTCCTCCACTGCTGATGGTGACGAGATCACCACCGCTTTGAGAGTCCCAAACCGGATAGATATCACGTGCCCGTATTTCTCACTCAGTTTCTGGAGGCTCCGGTGACGTGGTGCCTTAATCAGATGAAGATGACCTATGATTGGTAAGCCAGGTGGGCCAGGTGGCAAGTTTTTGTGTTTCACGATCATCAACTTATAGTGGAAATATATCAACCCTAGCAACAAACACAAACCAGCTGGAACCAAATGATGCTCAGATAGTTCCATTCTGATTTTTGGATGGGGGCAGGATTTTGGCTGAATAAGATCGATCAGTGGAGCAGCAGATAATCATCCTCATGACGTTTCGTACACTATATATAGGTGATGAGAGGAGAGAAAATGAAATTACTTACGGGGCCTTCAACTTATCCCATTCTGGACCACTCAAGTTGTCATAAATGTGCTAGTAATGGGGCTCACAACTTTACTTAACCTCTTATAGGCAATAGAATATTTAATATATATTTTGACAGCAAAATTATACTTATTACAAATCAGTCCCAATGTTTAAAAAAAAAAAACACACTAAAAAAGTTCTAACTCAATTCTACAAAATTATTGATAAATTAAAAATTCTTCAATTTAATTTTATGCAGTTAATTTTAATTGAACTATATTAGTGTCAAATTAAAAATCTCTAATCTCTAAGAAAGTATGGCTAATGCACATAATTTTGATAATTTATTTATGATATGCACAATAGACATCCTAGTTTGACATATACTATATATAGAATATATTCTATTATTTATATCTTACTTGATTTATCAAATTCACTTTCTAATTAATAGGAATTCAGTAATTAGTAAATAGATGTATAAGGTTCCTTAAATTACCATAATCAAATACTTATGCTTTTGTTCATATTATCAAATTAATTTTTAAATTAAAACAAAACTATTTATTACCTATACTTTTGGCCAAATACATTTGTTTTTAAAAATAACAGGTTTTTTTTTTTCAATAGGAGATTATTATATGGTGAAAAGATTAATCTTCTATGAGCTCATATTTTTTATATAAAAAATATGAATAGTGTAGCTATAACTTAAATAAGATATCTAGTAAAATGAATACTATTACAATAATATTTTTTTTAAGTTGTTTTAACTTTAGTAATTATAACCCATAAAACTAGACAAAGAAAAAAAAAGAAAATGATAACCCAATAACCAATCTCTAAGAAAGTATGGCTAATTGGCATAGTTTTAATATTTTTTTCATGATGCACAATAGAAATCCTAATCAACTAGTCTCTTTCTACTTGCAGAATAACTCTACCTCCAAAGATAATGTATGAGAATCATCTTGTTCTAAAAAATTAGTTACATGTACCATATAATGTACACATGAATAATTTTAAATGGCAATAATACTAAAAATTCAATACAACAATAGTACTAAACCTATTGTTACTCCTTGAAAAAAAAAGTAAATGATACTCCCCTTAATGCTTTACTCTTTTATCGCCTATTAAACATACTCTATGATTTAATTTGTGATCATGTAATAGCTTGGAATATATTTAGAAGTGATATACATATCATCCCAGATCCAAAGTATAATTAATATACTAATTTAATAGTCACGTGATTTAATGTATGAACTATTAAATATTACACATATAAATTAGAGTATGTACACACTATTATTTGTGAATTTTTCTCTTGCATTAAATTAGTAAATATGTGGCAAACTAAAATAAATTGAAAGTTATATTATGCTTTATTAGAGAATAAGTTACAAGTTGTAATTAATACACTTTATTTATTTATTTTTTATGTGAGAAGTTGTAACACTTAATTTAGAAGTTATCCTATGGTCCTAGTTTTATAGAAGTGAAAAAGTATAATTAAAAAAATATATAATTTATCAACAAATCACACCCTATAACTCATTGGAGCATGTTCCTAGTCATAAGACTTGTCTCTTCACCCTCCATTAATCCTTGATTCTTAGTTCAAATCCTCTTGATTATAAATGAAGTCATTATTTACCTATTAACAAAAAAAAAAGAATTATCTATGTTTTTAATTTATTTACCAATTTATGCAGTCATTATTTGTATGTGGGTAAGTTAAAACTCCCCATTTTGCTGATTAATTAATTTGGACAGGTTGCTTGTTAATCAATTAGTGATTTTATTTAAGATAGCGGTCCCTCTGTATTGTTGACACTTGAACTCAACTCCTTGCCTTGCCTTAATTAATTTCTATAACTTTGACCCTGAATCTGTCTAAGACTTGGACGAAGTAGAGTTTAAGCTCAATAAAATATGTCTTTACGTGTTTGAAATTTTGAATAACACCAAGTTTCTTTCATCGGATTTTAATCACCACTAGATAAATTAATTATTTTATGACAGAATCAGAGTATGACTTTATTTATTTGATATATTTGACTAACCTACTAATTAATAATCATAAAATCAAATATATTCAATAATTTATCAATATAAACTGCAAACGGAAAAAAAGCCTTAATATATTTATACATATATACATGATAAATATGTCTAAGACTTGTACGAAGTAGAGTTTAAGCTCAATAAATATGTCTTCACGTGTTTGAAATTTTGAATAACACCAAGTTTCTTTCATCGGATTTTAATCACCACTAGATAAATTAATTATTTTATGACAGAATCAGAGTATGACTTTATTTACTTGATATATTTGACTAACCTACTAATTAATAATCATAAAATCAAATATAGTCAATATCAATAGCAAACGGTCAAAAATAAACTATATTTTTTAAATTGAGCAGTAGTTTAGTGGTCACTGGTAAAGAGGTTTAAGTAGTTTCTAGAAGATGTAAGAGTTTAAATTTTTTTATTGTCATATAACCCAAAAAAAAAAAAAAAAAAGAGTCACTATTTTTTAAATGCTAAGAAACACTGTCACCAGAAGAGAACTATTTCAATGTTTGAAAATATTTTTTTTGGAAAAAAAATTAGTGAGCATTAATATCACAAAAAGAGTAATAGTAGATATACTTCTATTTTCTTGTTTCAAGGCAGGTCAAAAATTTTCGAGGATGAGATACAATACAAACATTGGATAAGGTATTATCTTAAGCCATAATTTAATTACATGAAACGTCATTTAGCCAATCCATTTTTAACCATTTATATCAAAGATTTTTAATTTAATCTATTTTCAATATTAAGGTCATTGATTTCAAAGAAAATATTATTTTCATAAATGAAAGTAATTTCCTGCTGGTGACGTCGTCCTTAACAATATTGTTTCTTGTACGTCAATATAATCGGATGACAGAATGATAAAAGAAAGTGGCATTTCAACGTGGAACCTATTTCGGTCAATTGACTATCATATTTTATGATTATTACGAATTGAAATTATTTAAGAAATGACGTCCAAACTCCACCATATTCCATATTAGCTTCTCCGATGTGCTTAGAGAAGGAAATCACCATCCACGTGCTCACTGAACTGACAAATTGACAAAGAAAGCTTTGAACTGAAGTTTATTTCTTTTTAAAATACTATTCCATTTAATTCTGATGATGTCTCCTTGAAAATAGAATATAAATTAATAAAATCTACCATCTGGAGCCTAAAATAAATTTTAAAGTGTAAACTAAACTAAACTAAAAGCTTGGGGACTAAACCCATTTAATATTGGGCCGAATGCAAGAGGGCCACGATACTAGTCCATGAAGTGAGTTTATAGCAAACTCTAAGACTTAAAACAAAAAAAGAGTCTTATAACAAAATCCAAGTGATGGCCGAAAAAAGAGAAAGTCAATAGGACTAAAAGTTTAGGCTTTATTAGCCCATTACCAGGAAAATGTAGTCAAAATTAAACATATTAATTACATTATTTTTGGGTAAATTTATTTCTAATTTATTGATAAGAAAACCAATTTATTTACTTTTATTGAAATTTTTTAAATTATATAATAGTTTTTTTTTCTTTCTTTCTAATTACATGAGAAGAAAAACTTTGATTGTTAATCATTTTATCATGATTGAGATGCCCCAAGCCCGCACTCAAATATTATAAACGTCCTAATTTCTCAGACTTGTTTCCCCCGCAATGCTATCGTTTAAATGCCCTGGCCATTTTTGCCCCCTCAATACAATGAGAGACGGCCATTATTTTTGTTTACTTTAACCCCTAATTAAAGTTCACGTATACTTGATATCCAATGACTAATATATGTAGCAACTGGGAATTCATGGCTGTGAGTGTGTGATTATTTAACTTTAGCCCAATAGTATGAACCTAAGAAAACGTACGACACATTTTAGTTAATAACAAGTCCCAAAATTTTTCATTTTGTTTTAGATATAGAGGGAGGGAGCACACTTTGTATGCTCCGAGAAAAGGAGCTTCGAACTCAAAGCTTGAGATCGTGAGACAACCAGCCTTAGGTAATGCACTGCATCAAAGCATCTTCTCCAAATTCTTATATGTTCAAAAATTTACATATATATCCTGTATAAATAGTAGTACAAAATATGGCAAAAGAGTCCAAATTGGTGAACAAGCTAGAGCGGGAAGCACAGGTATAATTTTCAAGGAGAAAACCCCCCACAACCTCCAATCATCGTTGACAGAATGCATCAAGGGCATTGTTCAGTGATTCTCCACAATAAAAGAAAATCTCTTACCTCAAAGTTCTTTTTGGTTCATTTTCTAACTAGAAAAGTGTCCAACCCCTTGAGAAATATAAACAAAACCTCATCGATTGTGGAGAGGGTCTGATGCGTTGGGAACTTTTCTCTTGCCTGAGAAGTAGACGTCAAATGGCTGCCTTGGACGTTGGTGTTGCTGATTCTCACTCTGTTGTTGCTTCTCTAGCATACTTGATGGCTGGTTGTGGAAGCCAACAACTGAAGACTCTTCCTTTTCTCCGCATACCACTAGGAATGTAAGCAATAGAAAAACCATTACCCTCTGCAACCTCCCAACTTGGGAGAACTGCTGAAAGTGCATAATGGGGCCTCAACTCAAGACAAGAGGAGGTGATGCATATAATGGGTGCGTAGAAGGTTGAGAAAAGTTGGAGAAATTAAAAGCCAAGCACTTGATAGGAGTGAAAAAGCTAATAGGCTTTGTTTGGGCAGTGTAGAAGGAAAAAGGTGATGTGGTGTGTTCATTGAGTACACCCTGCAAACAAGGGACACATCTCACGAGAGGACTTTTTCTGCTTTTGCTTTAATATATTCTGTGTGTTTCACGGTAACTTTTTCCTCCCCCTTCTGATTTTCTTCTCGCTTTCAGTCCCCCAAAATAAGGGTCACACACTCACCCTCTAACTCCAAATCATGCATATGTATTCCCATTTTGGCTCTTGTGCTGTTTTTTATTTTTATTTTATATATATATATATATATATTTCCTTGTCCGGGCGTTGCTTGTCGGCTTTGGAAAGCAGTCAATTTGCTTTTTATAGCTATTTCTGCTAGGCCCAGATACACACTGATTGCCACCTAAAAATGAGCAAGTTCTGCGAGTATCTCTGTCTCAGCTGTTCTGTTTTTTAATTTCTTTTTGTTTTTGTTAAGCGTACGCATCTCTCTCCTAGCTCAAACATCATCATCTATTATTGTCCTCTAGTTCTTCCTTCCGAGGACTTTATCTTCTGCATGCAATGCAATCCTCATTCTCATATGTTGCAGCAGAATCTTTTTAAAGAAGTTTTGTTTTGGTTATAATTTAAGCAAAATCTTTGCTTAAAGTAGAAGTTTTGAGTGGTCAAATCATGCGCAAGACTAATCAACTAACGGTTCTACCAAATACCCGATGAGTAAATGAGTTGATTGTGGTTAAAAATAATATTAAAACCCACAGGGTTTTCGACACTTTGATTTTCTCGTGTGCTTCCGTGACAGGTGGTGTTTTCCCCAAGTCATGCTTCTCATGGTCCTTAATTATATATACTACAATGAAACATAGCAGGCAGGCTTGCTCTGTCATGTTCTCTGATTACCTCTTGTGTCCATACATGTATGTCTGCCTCTATTAATTGCAGCTTGCATCTATTTTAGAGTGACGATATTTTCATACGGAATAAGATTATAGTATTTGATAGACTGGTACCAGTTACATATTGGTTTCATTCATACCCTATCTTATACTCCTGATTCAATGTTAAATGGAATATAAGATTATGGTATAACAAACAATTTCTAATATTTCTTGTATTTTTTTATTTTTATACCTTTACACTAATATATGTATATAAATCATTTTCTCTTTTTATTTATGCTTGCCACTGACTTGGGACTTTGAAAAATGGAGTTAAAGGGAACTTGAGAGAATAGAGTAAAAAAAAATAACGAACCAATTTTATCAGAAGTTACCATTATTAGGCCTGTTTCAAAGTGGTTAGGAATATATAGTTAAAAAACACAAACATATAATTAACTGTCATTTTATCCTAATATCAAATTTCCACTTGACCTGTAAACCTCGTAAGTGTGTTTAATTGCACGAGGAGTGTGTGTTCTTCCTAGAAACTTTTTGGGTCATGGGTATGGGCCAAACCTCAGCAAGCCAGACGGCCCACTTGGCCGAAAAATCACTAGAATTGGGACTAGGATTCAATGGAAGCTTGAGCAACGAGAATCCAATTAATTAATCAAACCTGGGCCGCAGGGAGAATTGCGAGATTGTATATTTTGGGCTTGTAGCAGTTTTTGGGCCATGTTGGACTTGTAGCTTTAAAGCAGTTAAAAAAACCTTGAGCTGGTTAAAGTCCGTTAAGGGCATCTTAAATGCTAAAAGCATGATACCAATAACAATAGCATGCAAGCTTCCGCGGTTTCCGTGAAGAAAGCCAAGGCCCAATGGACGGCCCTTCTCTCCCTCCTCCCAAGTTCCCTTCCAACAAGTTCCAACTTAACACCACCAGCAGTAGTACAGTACCACCTCTCAGCTCTCTCTTTTTTCTCTTCTCTGTGCTTTGCGTCTATGAACGTGTTTCTTTTCTAGTTGTACGGTCCTTTTCTCTGCCCTTAAAGCAGTAAAGTTTCAGCTCAAGCCAGTGATCCACCACGACCATGATCTCAATCACTTCCGCTGAATTGAACTACCTTGTCTTCCGTTACTTGCACGAATCTGGTCCGTGCTTCTCTCTTTTTGTTTGTTTGTTTGTTTTGTTTTTGTTAATGGAAACCTATTTCGGAGTGAGAGCCAAAAACTTCTATCTGTCTGGGCAAAATGCTAAAATATAAACATATCATTGAATTCTTTCCTTTTTTCTTCTGTCCGTTTAATGAATATAATTTGGGATTTTGCTTTTATGTCCCAAACGCAATTTATTTTGCTTGTTCGTTTTCTAATAGATGGTTACGTATATTTCATGGTTTGTTCTGTTTGAGACATTGAGTATTTTCATTCAAGAGCTTCAAATGTAATACGAGTCAAAACAAATTTTAGTTTAATTTGATGAAGCAAATATTTCCTCATTGGCAATCTTAAGTCTTCACCTGTGCATTTGTTCTCTTCCTTTTCGAATTTACTGCTTTTCCTTTTCCCCCTCCACATGCTATGTTTTCCTCGTTTCAGGTTATACACATTCCGCATTTGCTTTTGGGTATGAGGCGGGGATTGATAAAAGCAAAATTGATGGTAATTTAGTTCCACCAGGTGCTCTTGTTACATTCATACAGAAAGGAATTCAATATCTTGAGCTCGAGGCAAACCTGAGTGGTGTAAGCATTTTCTTATCATGTTATATATTATCTTTTGTTCATATAACTTTTTCTGGCTTACTTATTATGTAAACATAAGGGCCTTAAGCTGATTGGTGTCTATGTTAGGTCTCCAGAGCGATGCTGACATGGATGAGGATTTCTCTTTTCTACAACCCCTTGATCTTATCACAAAGGACCCATATGAACTACACAAAATAGTAAAAGCCAGAAAGGAAGATCTACATCAAGCAAGGGACGAAGCAAATAAAACAGAGAATGATTTGAGTCAGGACATTGCACAGGAGGATGCTCAGGAAATAGATAAAGAGAGAAAAGAAAGGGAAAATGAACAGGAGTTTGATAAAGTAAGGCTAGAGAAAGAAAGGGTGCAAGAAAAGGTTGAAAACAATGAAGTACAACATCCAGATCAAAATGATGCAGAGAAGCACGAAGATAAGATCAAAATTGAACATGTAGAAAATGGAGCATGTGGAGGTAAATACAAATCTCTTATTTCTCCTCTATTCTTGTCTATCAATCTTTATGGATAGGATCCCAGGCACCAAGCAAAAATTTTTATGGTGTAGGGCCGGAGCCAATGGAGATCTCCCAAAGCCCTATGGTCTTGCCTTGCGAAGTTCCATCTTACGATGTAAAAATTTTGGAAGGCCATACCTCTGAGGTTTGGACATATCTGTATCCTTTTCTTTCTCTTTTTTTTAGGTATTTTCCCCCTATTGTGTGGCCCATTCAACAGTTATTTCTTTCCTGACAGGTGTTTGCTTGTGCATGGAATCCATCAGGTTCACTTCTTGCATCTGGGTGAGTACAAGTAATTTTACAAACAATCATCTTTTCAGAATTGTGTCATCCTCCCTCTAGGCAGTTTAGACATGCTGTTTTGAATCAATAATATATGATTGCCACTCATGTATTGTTGGTTGGTTCATATTTAAAACATTTGTTTTAACAATTGAGCTTCTACCAGTAACCTACAAAGTCTGGTCACATTTAGGAATGTATTCTAAGGAAACAATCGTGTTAATGGACATCAAAAGCAGGTTTTTAACTAGTATATTCTGGATTTTACTGTGGTTTTTTTCTTTGTATTAATAGAAATCCTCTCTTTCATCTAAATTTTATTCCTTCTATTTGGTGTTGAATCTAAAGCATAATTCTCGCTTACGTTTGGAAGACATCCTTATATGCTCTAAAGCTCAAACCTCTGTTAGAAGACATGTATGCTTGTTTCTATTACACAAGTGGAGTAAACATGTTCTTTATTTATTATCTTCAGATGGTGAAGTGACACACGCTGTGATGCTACTTTTGGCAACACTATCAGCCTTTGCTCTTCAATTTTTCTGGACTAAGTTCATGTCTAAAAGTTTTAAAAGTTTTTTATTTTTTTTTCGTGTTTTTTGTTAATCTTCTAGATCTGGAGATTCAACAGCTCGGATTTGGGAAATCGCTGATGGACCTTGTAACTCTAGTGTGCAAACTGAACCAGTAAACGTTCTGGTGCTTAGGCACTTTAAAGGTAGAACCAATGAGAAAAGCAAGGATGTGACGACACTTGACTGGAATGTGAGTCTTTATTGTATGGTTGTGGTTGATAATACTTATTATATATCTTTTGTAGAGTTTACTTTTACTCTTGAATTAATATTTTGCAATTGTCAATTTCAGGCTTAATATGCCTTGTTTTGGTTGAAAATTATGAATTACCTGTTCCTCTCCTTCTGTGTCTCTATTTTCCCCTGCTTGTTTATTTGCACTATGTTTTTTATCATGTAGGAGGATGGGACATTACTGGCAACTGGTTCTTATGATGGGCAAGCAAGAATTTGGAGTAAAGATGGTGAGCCTTTACTTGTAAATATGTATTTATTTTCATCAGCTTTATATAACTTGTACGAACTGGATCTTGTCTTCTATATTGTTAATTTAAGTTTCACTTGTGAGATTATTTAGGAGAGTTAAAGAGTACATTAAACAAGCATAGAGGTCCGATTTTTTCTCTGAAGTGGAACAAGAAGGGGGATTATCTTCTTAGTGGCAGCGTAGACAAAACTGCAATTGTGTGGGATGTCAAGACTGGGGAGTGGAAACAACAATTTGAATTTCACTCTGGTAAATTGTGTTTTTGCATGTCTTTTGATTACCTCATCAATTATGTTAGTGTGGTGAGAAAACGTTTGTTTTTCTTCATGGCTGTCCTTATACTCATGATGATTCCCAAATTTGTTTCAGCTCCAACTCTTGATGTTGATTGGCGAAACAATGTTTCATTTGCGACTTGTTCCACTGACTATATGATATATGTATGCAAAATTGGAGAGAATCGACCAATCAAAACTTTCTCAGGGCATCAGGTATCTTCTCCAGTCTACTGGTTTTCTCTGATGGATTTTTTTTTTTTACAAAAGAAAGTGTACCAACTCTTAATTGGAAAGGATATATAGGTCACTCCATCACAAAATAGAACAATATATTTTATTTTTTATTTATCATTGGCCATTAGGAAATTACTGTCACTGCAATAATCTTACTTAAACTTTATGAAATTTCTGCTGTTTCAGGGTGAAGTTAATGCCATAAAATGGGATCCGACAGGTTCACTGTTGGCTTCTTGCTCCGATGATCACACTGCAAAAGTAATCAACATGGTCTATTTTGTTGTCAAATTGTACACACACACACGTGTAAACTTTTACGGAATTCATGAAAGTGGGATAGTGGAGATAAGGCGTGAGAAAATTAAGTAGTGTAGAGAAAGAAACATAGGGAGTAGTTCTTAAAATGCTCTATATTAGTTTTTATAATTGTGTTCATAGTCTCATAATTTTTATTGATATATTTAACAAACATTTAAATTGAATAATATTTTTTTTGNAAAGTGGGATAGTGGAGATAAGGCGTGAGAGAATTAAGTAGTGTAGAGAAAGAAACATAGGGAGTAGTTCTTAAAATACTCTATATTAGTTTTTATAATTGTGTTCATAGTCTCATAATTTTTATTGATATATTTAACAAACATTTAAATTGAATAATATTTTTTTGTAATTTTTGGGGACAGAAGAAAAAATTGCAGATGGGAAACTCCCCCTAGGTTCTTTTTTATTATAGCGAGGTGGAAACCTGACTTTGATTGTCTTTATTAAACATTTTTTAGCATGAAATTGACGAGTCATGGCACTATGATGCAGATATGGAGTCTGAAGCAGGACAAGCATTTGCATGATTTAAAGGAACACGTCAAGGTGTGGAAATATGTTACCATGTGTGCACTTTTATCTATTTTACTTGATTCTCTTTGTAACGGAGTGATGATTTTTTAGGAGATATATACTATCCGATGGAGCCCTACCGGGCCAGGTACCAACAATCCTAATCAGCAGTTAGTGCTAGCAAGGTAAATACGCTTCTACTCTGTTTAGTGATCAGGGTCAGAAATTCTCTGTTTTGCATCCTCATACAACTTTGATTATTTAATTGAGCAGTGCCTCCTTTGACTCTACTGTAAAGCTGTGGAATGTGGAATCAGGGAAAGTACTCCGCACCTTAAGTGGCCACAGGTGGGGAAAATTAAATCTTCATCACACACAAGCACACATATGCGTTGGTAAGGAATGGTTAGATGCATGCATACACCAATGCAACCTAAAACAAAAATCTTGTTACTTTTTTGACTCAAAGTAGAGTTAAAAACCCTGCAAAGTCCAGTCACATTCTACTGGATACAAGAGGCATCACTGTTTTTTAATTTTAATCTTGATGCCAGAACGAGTAGAAATTAAGCATTATTGTCAGGCTGGCAACTGCTAATTAATAGGAAATGAGAGTCTAATATACAAAATCAGTTATTTCCCCTTACTCAGAATCAATGTATCATCGGCATGTTATATCTGTGGCACATTGATATTTGCTTTGTATTGCAACTTTCAGGGATCCTGTATATTCGGTTGCATTCAGCCCGAATGGCGACTATCTGGCAAGTGGCTCCATGGATAAATGCATGCATATATGGTCTGTGAAGGAAGGAAAAATTGTTAAAACATATTCTGGAAATGGTGGGATATTTGAAGTTAGTTGGAACAAAGACGGTGATAAAGTCGCTGCTTGTTTTTCAAACAACATAGTTTGTGTCTTGGATTTCCGAATGTAGAGCTTCGGTTTACTCACTGTTAAGTATCCCCGTTATAGCTTCTGTACTTTACATCGCCTTTCACTTCATCTTCCTACCCAAACAACCCTGCCCTTTTTTCATTTGGGTTTATAGTCTTGTATAGCCTTTTTCCTCTGAAAACATGAACATTGTAGTACGAGCACAATTCATCATGGGACTGAGAAGTTTCTTTCAGCCGGCGGATCAATTTCGTGTTCACGAAACTTGCTTTGAAAAGAAATGATATGCAACCCCAAATATGTTATAACATTTTATGCAGAGAATTAAGAACAAAGACTCAAGTGACTAGCAAAATTCTATCAATAACATTCTTTTTCACTCAAAAATGGAGTAAAATTGTCTTGTGTACTAGTAGCCAGTACAAAATTTATTACTTGCTCAAAAAATTGTCGTGTACTTGGTGATGGTAGATTGGATCAACTAAGCAAGAAAATGTATTGCACTTCCCTATGCATACAAAGAAACATTAATTCTGTGATGGAACTGTTCCAAGACTAAATCATCAAAAGAAACCTAACTCACAATTAGTGGGATTCATCTATGTCATACACAATTGAGCAGTGAAGTCAGTAAGGCCAACATTAATGACAATTGCTGCAATGACATCAGTGCGACAAAAACTCTCATCCTCCGATGTTGGAAAGCTGTTTTTCTACACCTTTGTCAGCATTTAAAAACAAAGCCATAGCAAGAAAAGCCGGGTCCTAGTTGCCTAAAGATCTGTCACTCTATCTTCAAAATAAGAAAGCGGAATCTCTGGAGGGGAAGGCATTGTCGCGACACATTTGAACTGTTTTCAAAGAACCAATGCAATTGGAATCAGAATAACTTTCTACAGTGTGATCATTGGAATGAATCATGAATGCTTTACTAATTTTGCTGAAGTTACAATAGTTTACATTCATTCAATTAGAAATTGAGTGCTAGGTGCAAGAGGATTACCTTATGCTGCTTGTATTTTTCTCTTACAGATTGCAAAGACCCCCCTCTCCTACTGAGATACAAATCATGTATGAGTAGGACACATTCCTTCAAGTTCGCTGGTTCATAGCCAGAGTGCTGATGGAGGGTTGAATTCTGTAAAAAAGTATACCACTTAGTAATTGCCTTCTGCAACCAAAATCTAAGATACTTACAAGAACGACTCATTACCCAAGGATGAATCTTTGGGCTTAACATAAATCTGGCTAGAAATATAACTGATGCGGCCACCAAAGAAGGCAAAAACTTCACACAATTATAATCCAACAAACTGAGCTCGGCAAGGTAGTAGCTAAGGAACTCAAACTGCAGGTCAGAAGACTGTACCAGAAGATAAAGCAATATAAGTCACATAATGAACTTCCCATTTTGGCACACCAAGAGAGGAAACAGAGTGCGTGGTGTGTAACTAGAGAGAAAAAAAGAATAAAAAAAATAGTTGGGGATAATCCAGTTTTCTCTTCAACTGGATAAAATATCCTTTTGAACTTTTACCAACATTGAGAAAAAGATAGTTATTGTTCAAGATCACCTGTTTAAGCTCTGAAATATCAATGAAAAACAGGTTGAGATAGAAGTAAGCTTACCTCATAATTCTCTTGAGAAATTCTGGAGAATCTTCTGCAAAAACAGAAAAAATTACAACGAGGCAAGATGATGAGAAATTGCATAATTAAAATTGGAACATTTATTGCAAAGAGAAGGGAAGAATAAATAAAGCATCCGTACCTTAGAAATGTCTTTACTGTAGGGTTTCCCAATTCAAACCTTAAGGATTTCAGTATATCGGCTTCCATCTTTACAACCTTTAGAATTAATAAGGATGTCTACGGTTAATGATGGCAAAAGCTAAACGGGATATGGGAATCTAAAAGAAAAAGTGAGGAAAGAATCACCTCTTCCTTAGTGTATGTGTTGTCAGTAATGTAACAAAATTCTTCCACTTCAGGAGGCTTGATTTCCTCGTATTTTCTATTTGGCACATAGAAATCAAAGAATATAAGCAACAAGACAAACCAGATGAGAGAAGTAAACAAATTCGTATCCAGATTTTAAGAAACTCTAAGTACTTGGAGACTCACGAGGCAATTAGCATCGAAGAAACGCCCAGTAACTGCAACTTCTGCTTATTTAGAGCTTTCAAAGATAGATATCTATCGATGAAAGAAATAGAAAGATAAAGAGTATCTGAAACAAGCTTGTATTCCTCAGCAACCTCCACCAACCAATCCACCAGAATACCCCTCATACTAGCATTAACATCCTTCTGAACCCTCTGCATGTAATCAGGTAATGGTCTTCTCCTTGGATCCACCTGAGTCAAAATTATCCAACCAATAAGTGAAAATTGAAACATGAAGTGAAAGGGCTAACCAAATTTATTTTCCATTGGACATTGATTCCCATTGTAGAAGATATACATATACTAAAACCATAATGCTGCGGTCAGTTGCTAACCCTACCCATTTAACTGGAAATTTTCAATACTGAGCAAGAAATCAAATAAGCACTTGGAGTTCAATTACAATCTTCTCAAGACCAGACCAGATACCTATTATTGACTTCTTTATTTAATTGCCATATCAATTTTACGAATCAAATAAAAGCTTAAACCTTCAGTTCCCCACTCAACTTAGACTTAATCCCAGTTTCGTGGGCACTTCATTGAAAACCAGGACTTTTTAGGAGTAATGGAGCTTTTACATGAAATATCCCTGATTCCCTGGCACTCTAATTGCGATGCCCATCACCCATTTCAAGCCATAAACCCGGTTCAAAGGAAGGAAAAAAAAACAAAAAACAAAAACAAAACAAAAAAGGAATTTCATCCTGTTACCTCCATTGTTCGAAGATACTCATAAATGTCGTAAACATAAGTCTCGCACATTTGAGGATCATCCAACTTTGCGTCTATGTCATCTGACTTGGCCGGTGTCGTCGCCGTTGTAGTGGATTGAACTTTTCTGACCTTTCTCTTGATTCCACCTTTCTCCTCTTGGGTCTCTGCCCCATAACCTGGTTTCTTCTTAACAAGAACATTTGACAAGTTGGGAAGCTCCCCCAACACCACACGCTTCTTGGTGGGGGCATGGAGATCGGCGATGGCAGCTGCGGCCCTCTTCTTGGCTGCACGCGTAAGACGCTCAGGGACAGAGTTCTCTTTGTCTTCCATGGTGATGAAACTGGTAGTGGTATTACTCGGGATGCGAGAGGAGAGGAGAGAAGAGAATGGAAAACAAGATATAAAAGTGGTTTAATGGAAGAAGAGGTAGTGAATGGAGGTGGAGCGCGTCCTTTGAAATTTTTGCAGTGAATATATAAATATTGTTCCCGCTTTTGGCTTACATTTTAGATTTCAACCGGGAACACAAAACCATTCAATTCAATTGCACTGCCACTAAATGAAAATCTGAAATCACGGACTCCAGTCCTCACTCCGCCGTGGCTTTTAACTTTTAAAATGAAAACAAAAATTATCACTAAGATATGATTCCCTTTTTTAATCTTTAATGTATTCTCTCTCTTTTTCATGTTTGGCTCCAAAGATATTTCAAAATTTTCGGAATTTTTAAAACTAATTCTATATTACCCGTTAATCTCTGTCTCCTTATATTGTTATACTAGAACCGGGAAGGTATACTATCTAAAATCATGCACTAAACATCTTTTAAGAAAATAGCTAACAAATAATGGTGCCTTTTTTATTTATCCATTTTTTTTTGTTTAAATTGTTTAATTTAAGTAAAACACACACAAAAATTGACCCAACCCATTATGGCCTACCCTAGTTCAGTTCAGGCCATGTCAAATTAGCCTATTTTCATTCCAACAAGCATATTATTAGCTTAACCCAATCTCTATAAGTTATGGGCTAATACGGGTCAATACAATTTTTTTTTTATATTATTTATATTGTATTTTGGGCTATAAATTAGTCTTTTTTTTTAATGATTTTGGGCTTATTTAGACTAAAATGTTAATAGACTAATTCTTAAGTTTTAACTAAACAAATAAGTAAATAATAGTTAAAGTCTTAAATAAATCCAAATAGACAAAGTGGGGAAGGGAATTAGAGAAAGGCTAGGGATTTTGATAATGATATTTGAATTGTAAAAAAAAAAAAAAAAAAAAA
>QAOA01008735.1:525600-622551 GCA_003255065.1 Cercis canadensis
AAAAAAAAAAAAAAGGTTAATTGGGCCAGTCTAACCCAAACCCAAATGAGCCACGGGCCAATTTGGTCTGATTCTATTCAAGCTGAGATTTTCATAACTCAACCTTTCTTTCTAATTGAACTAAAACGGGTCAACTTACCAAGCTGAGCCCATTTTGGCAGCTCTAAATTCATACCCCCATTTATTACCCAACAAAAAAAAAACAAAATTATAAAAAAATGATGAATTGGTTTTCCTGCTAATCAAATTATTATTATATTTTTTGTTATAATTTTATATTCAAACACGAAACTTACAAATTTTGAGGATAACCTCAATACCATTAGTCCTAGCTGTTTGGTAAATTGATCAAATTATTAGTTGTGAATACAAATAGGATTTATTTGATTATTTCCTCAAAATTCTATATTTTTCTCTATGTCAATATATATATATATTTTTTTTAACTTTCCACAAACTTTATCAAGTTAACCGCTTAACCTACAACAAATTAAATAAGAATTAAATATCAGTATGTCTCCCCTTATAAAAATAAAAAATAAAAATCAATTAATGTTTTCAGTAGAAAATTACTTTCGACCATCACAATTATGATTATTTTTGTTGTGTATTTTATGAAATTCAGATTTGTTATTTTCTGAACTATCTGAACCTCATTAAACCATTTTGATATCCAATATTCCAAAATGCAAAGTTGAGAGGGTTGGGAAGATGTAAACTCTTGCTTTTTTTTTTTTTCTCCCCATATTTCTATCATACGCTAAATTACTATCAGATTCAAGTATCTCCACTGTAGTATATACATCCAATATTTTCAAATATATTACTTCATTTATTCTTTCCATCCTCCCCCAAAGATATCTAATTCACCACATGCTATATTATAAAATTATTTAAACAGCAACTAAAAATACTTCCATTCGAATTTCTAAAGGACAATTTAAAGTGAAAAGTGTACAAGATTTGTAGAATTCTTTTGTGCATACTATGATATACCAATGCTAGCAAATATGTAAACTTTTTCATAAATTAATCCTGTTATAGTTTTTATTTTATTTTACTGTTAAATGTCTCAATAAACTGAGATCATTCTCCCTCCCCCAAATATGAGTGGTGTATGAACAATATTATATAGCTTTTCAAGGAGCAATATCATTAAATAAAAAAAAAGTGTTATACTTCATGTAAATTATGATTAAATTTGTATAACTAAGTGCATGTTTGTTATTATGATTAAAAATCGATTCTAGAATAAAACTAGATAAACTAAACATATTTAGTTTGTGATCGAATTCCAACATTTGATTGGACTTGCTCGGATTTCCTTTTCTCTATGGAGGGTCAAAAACAGAGTGAACTTTATAAGGCGTTAATGTACTTCTGGTTCTCTTTTAAATAATGTACAAAAGCAATACGTGAAGGAAAAAGTTATAATTTACATTTGAACTCCCATAAATCAAAATGGCATACACAATTGCACAAATAATGAATATATGAATTGGTTTGTCTTCAAGAAAACCCTTAAATAGCTGAAAACTAAATACTTGATCATAAAGATTATATATTCAAATTCTATTAAAAACCAAATGACAAAAGAATTTGAATTAATTCATTATCTATTGAAGATAAAACAATAGAAATGGAATAGCATAGCCAAAAGTAAAGAAGATAAAGAAACTGTGAAGACACATCAAACTTAATAGCACAATTCCGAGGACTTAAAAAAGGACATCAACTTATATTGCTTGTCAATGTTTGATTTACAGAAACCTATTATAGTAGAATTGCTTGTCAATATTAGATTCAGAGACCTATTCTAGTACAATTAGATAAATATCAAAAAAGCAAATGGCAATCAGCATCAGTAACAGGGAGATTAGCTTTTTGCATTAGTTGTTGGAGTTGAAAGACACATTGTTCCATGGCATTGAAGGTCAGTTAGAACTCTGCAGCACAAAACACGTGTTAGTCAAAAAATAAAACAGCTCGGTGGCCCATAGAGCAATCTTTATCCTAGTACATGAAAATCCCTCTCTACTCCCAAACTCCATTCTGCATAAGAAAGAAATTATCAAAGCAATATAGCTGAATATCTAGCAACTATGTACCTAGCTGAGTAATCTCTTGAATACTTTTGAAACAGCTGCAGCCACATGGTTGATTGCCATTTGCCACAAAAGCTTCAGAAATTTGCACAAGGAAGGACTTCACAGTACACACATCAATTTAACAACCCCTCTAGTGAAAGAGATGCTGATTTCATCATACACAAAATCCCTTCAGTAGATAACTCATTATCACCCCAAACAGACCCAAGTCCTCCATGGAATTCTTATTTCACCACTCTTCTTCAAAATAAGAAATTGGTATTTCCGGAGGGGAAGGCAGCGTTGCCACATATTTGAACTGTTTCAAAATAAAGATTTTAATTCACCCAATTTTTCAATATGAAAACCCCAAACATAAAGCAACACAATTAAATAAAAGGAGAAAAAGAGAAAAGTATTTACCTTGTGCTGCTTGTATTTATCCCTTATAGCTTGCAATAACCCTCCTCTTCTTGCCAAGTACAAATCGTGCAAGATTAGCACACATTCTTTTAACTCGAATAATTTATATCCCGAGCACTCTTGCAGGACTGAAGTCTGCCACAAGCAGTTAACTTCATGAATGCATGCCTTGCAAGTACAGTACTTGAGGTAACTTAAATAAGGAAAATAGTATTATTTTCCATAACATCACATACTTACCCAGGGATGCACTTTAGGCGAGATGATAAATCTGGCAAGGAATATAACTGATGCAGCAATCAAAGAAGGCAAGAATTTTATACAATTATAGTCCAACAAACTTAGCTCAGCAAGATAGTAGCCCAGAAACTCAAACTGCAAATTTGGATTCTGGAAGTAAGAAGGCAAACAATCAGTCAAAATAAGCCAGCCTTTGATCAAACCTCTAAGAAAGTTAAGCTTAAGTAAAGCTGTACTTACTTTTTGGTCCCCAGAAGCAAACCCGGCAAACCTCCTGTACCAGAACTTACACTTTATAAGTCCAGTGCAATTGCAATTATATTTTAGATAAGTGAAATGTAGAATAGTGCAACCAAGAATGTGATGAAAGCGTTCTTACCTTAAAAATGCCTTCACAGTTGGATTGCCCATTTCAAAATTTAGGGACTTGAGTATATCCGCCTCCATCTGTACCACCTACACATTAACCAACAAGCAAGGTAAAAAAAGTGAAAGGAAAATTGAGGAAGAACAAAAAGAAAACTACTAATGTAAACCAGCAGGTAATCTAACAAACCAAGGGGGAAAAAAAAAAAAAACTAAACGCATATTTACCTCTGCCTTGGTGTATGTATTATCAGTAATATAGCAGAACTCTTCCACATGTGGAGGACTGATTTCTTCATATTTCCTACATATTGAAAAAAATATAGAATTATGATGCTTATCCAGGCTAATGAAATAACATCTGCAAAACCACAAACATCTACTGAAGCCTTACGAGGCAATAAGCATGGATGAAACCCCCAGTAACTGAAGCCTCTGCCTACTAACAGGATTAGAAGAGAGGAACCTATCAATGTAGGAAACAGAGAGGTAAAGAGTGTCCGAAAGAAGCTTGTACTCCTCAGAGACCTCCACCAACCAATCAATCAATACTCCTCTCATGTTAGCAGAAACATCCTTCTGAATTTTCTCAAGGTAGCCATGTATCGGTCTTCTCTTTGGTTCCATCTAAGAAACAAGTAATCACCATAATTAGCTCAAATTGAACCACCAAATAAATTGAAAAGGCACTGTTCTGGAACACTTTGATTGAAACGACAAACATATGGGACAAATCAAACTATTCAAGCAAATTATAACCCAGTTTTCGGGGAAACCAAATGACTAAATTGCTTCTCAAAAATAGCGATGATCCATTCTCGTTCTATTCAACAAAACCCAGAATTACCTCCATCTTGTGAAGATATTCATAAATGTCCGAAACATAAGGCTCGCAGTTTTGCGGATCATCCAACTTGGCATCGGTGCCCGACTTTGCGTCAGGGTACAATGCCATATTGGCCTTGACCTTGGTATCATCCAACTTGTGATCCTCCAACATAAGGATCTTCTTTGTCATTGCAGGATTCTTGACCTTGGTCTTCCTTCGGCATTCCCGTTTCTGGGGTTGGAGAACCGAATTCGAACCCACAGAAAGAATAGCATTCGACAAATTGGGAAGCTCCCCCAAGACGACCCGTTTCTTTTTGGTCGACTGGTTCTGGGCTAAGCCGGCGATCTCTGCCCTTCTCTTTGTTGCGCGAGTCTCCATCTCCTTGTTGCTGTATCGGTGGTTCTCGATTGCAAGAGATGGAGAGACGGGAAAAGATAGTGAAGGGCAGAGTAAAGATTTAGATTTGGGGCTGAGATATGAGTATTTTTATATATAAGTAGGCAGCACAAGAGCGCCATGTCTGGTTTTTCAAAAGCAGCCAAAACGAAAACGAAAACGATTTGATTGCCGCTATTGGCGTCTGTCAAAATTTTTGGGTTTTTTAAGTTTCGGCGATTTTTCATTTGATTCAAAATTCATATGTTTGGGATTTGTTAAATTTGTTCTTTTCATGTGGCGGGTTTGTTTTCCGCCTTGGTTATCCAATCAAACACTCTTTTCAGTGAGATGGTGGGCCACTAGTCTAAGATTGCTTGTTTTTGTTCTAATTTCTAAATATGATAAAAGGCAAATTCACTGTTTTCTTATGGCGGGTTGCTTTTCCGCGATTGTTTTCGTTGTTTTTTGGTCTTTTCCGCCGTGGCGCCATTGTTTCACAATGAAAATACTCTTTTCTACGCTGCGTTGCTGGGCCACTAGCCCAAAACCGACTCTTTTTTTACCCGGAAGTTACCCTCCATAAGAAATCATAATTATGGCCCCACATGGAAGTTTCAATCTGGATCGAAACTAATTCATCTTTCTAGATCATGAAACTTTTTTAAAACTGCGTAATTCGATGCAAGTCAACTTAATTAATTTTTACTAAAATACACGAATGACAGTATCATATTGTGTAAACATTTGTATACCACTTTGGTATTACTTGATGTTAAAATGCAACAATTGACAATTATTAGCCAATGAAATGTTAATAGGATGTAGGTAAAATCTTGGTTAAGCAGATTTTATTAAATTATAGTTTTGTCCTAAAGTTGAGATAATTACAAATTATATCCATAAGTTGAGATAATTATAAAATTATCTCAAATAAATCATAAATTCTAAACCCTAAAAAATGAACTTTAAACCTTATACCAAAAAAAAACTAAATGAATTGTAGCTGATTTATAAATAGTAAAAAAAATTTGTGGGGCATTATTTTGTAATTAGCATAACTTCATTAACAATAACAAAATTTCAACATAATTACGTGTTATATTTGTAATAAGTCAAATTATCAATTATACAAATAACCAACAAATTTACTAACATCACTCAACCAATCAGCAGCTGCCACGTGTTATTGTTAGTTGTTGCATTTCAGCAACAAGTGGTATTTTAGTCATTTCCTAAACATTTTACCATACATAATTTTCTATCAAATTGGTTTTACATTTTAGCAAACATTACCTATTTTAATTCACAATAAATTACTTGATTTTTCCGTATTGAACCAAAAACCAATGAATTAATTCAATTTAAATTAAGAATTAGTACCTCATATTTTAAAGGGTAGCTTAGCAACTTTTTTTTAATCAAAATATTGATTTTTTTTAAAAAAAAAAACCTGGAAAATTGAATGTAAGCTATACCGTTATATTTTTTAAAATTATTTTTTTTTTTTAATAATGTCAATCATCAATTCATCATCATCACTATCAAATCTAATGTTCTTTACTATTTATGCTCCAATTAACCTTTAGCATCCTATTGCTTAATGAAGAACTAGTTTACAAGTCAGACGTCTCAGGCATATTAGATCCAATTATCCTTATAAATAAGTAAGCAACAAAGTTTAATAGTGAAGATGACCATTAAATAAACACTTATTATTATTATTTTTCATCTCATGCACGTCGAAGCCAGCATAAGAGATAATTTATTCCAGTTACTGGCTAAGAAAAAACAAATGCATATTCGAGCTTTGACTACTGTCTCTCTGAACAACCAGCGTCGAAGTTTCTAGGGAACAATATGAAGTTTGGAAACCACATCATATATAATTTTGACGGTGATCAAGCATTAAGAAACGTTTGAGGGTGCGTATTGAGAAAAATACAACTCAAGTAGCTGTCCTTCTCTTGTCTCTGCAACGAAAGATCCACTCCCTGCCAACATTTTCTAATCGTGAATGTACAGCCAGCACCCTTTACAAATAAAACAAGCTCTTATATATTCAAATGATCATTCTTGAGTTAATTTTTTGCTCATTAATAGCATGTAATTAATTGAAACTTAATTTAAGTACCTGCAGCATGGAGTTGCTCCCAAGGGGAAGAGTTGACATTATTGACTTGTCCAAACTCAGGGATCTCTACATTATTATTGTCATCTTCTAAACCATTCCTCGGACTCATGTGACCATCTTGATCATCCAAGTTCTGTGCATGCAGAAGAGATGAAGCTGGAGATAAAATATGAGCAACAGCATGGCCTTGTTGATCTCTGAGTGCAAGAAGAGGGATCAGATCATCATCATTTTGTAAACAAGTCCCAACTACTGATCAGATCAGGAAAGGCCAATTAGAGAGATTTATCAGTTACATTACAATTTAAGTACCTCAGAGATACAAGGCTATTGGCATCCACAAAGTTTGGGTTCTGTGATTGCGGGTCTCCATGGGGAAGCCAGTCTGTGAAGTTCTTTGAGCTTCCGGCAACAAATCCATTTGCTTCTACAGTTTTTGCAAGATGTACCTGATAGTTAACATCTCTGGCCAAGTTAGTTGAAAGATATAACCTAGATATTTAGTTAAAAATAAAATGGCCATGCACGTTTTGCTGTTGCAGGCATTGTCCTTCTTCATGCATGATTATTAAAACTACGTACCTTCTAGATGGCCATATATATATCTCCATTATTAATCAATGATGTTTGAAAATAACCATCAAAATATAATGGATATATATATTTAATCGTTAGTTAGTGGAAAAGGGGAGTTACTAAGAAGAGCTGATTTGTTTGAGTAATATAGTAATTTGAAAGGGAGGAAAATCAAACTCTCATTGTCTTCTTTTTCGTTGAATTAGAGTTCAATTCATACATGCACGTATTAGTCTAAAGAAAGGACCATTTCATCTTTGTATACCTGTGAAGGCGCAAG
Organism: Cercis canadensis; assembly: GCA_003255065.1. Classification (NCBI taxonomy): domain Eukaryota; kingdom Viridiplantae; phylum Streptophyta; class Magnoliopsida; order Fabales; family Fabaceae; genus Cercis; species Cercis canadensis. The sequence continues at coordinate 532,914 of QAOA01008735.1, forward strand.
AGAATTATAGTCTTCCTCCAGAACTTGCTGTTTAAATATAAAAATTTGAGTTATTGTATGCTAGCAGTTCAGATCCAGCTATTGTTATTGATAATCAAGTAATAATTAAGACTCACTTTTCGCAGCTGCACTTGTTTAAGAGTTTCCTGAAGGACGTGTTCGCGATATTCAGCCTCACACAATGTTGTGATTTCAGAAGGATCACCTTCGAATATTCTACAAAATGCATTGGGAAACAATGGGGAGATATTATAATCATGCACCCCAAAGATCAAAATTAGGGTTTAATTTGATTGATGTAAATAGCATGCGCAGGAATAGAATGAAGGGCACCTCAGCCGCTTTTCCATTTCTTCCAATTGAGTTTTGCAAATGAAAATTTCTCTTTGAAAGTCCTGTAGTTAATTTGCACAGAATGATATCTAATAGATGATAAATTAATTAACTGAGGCATGGAAATTAATCTGCTAGATGAGAGAGACAATAATTGTTCATGGATAAATACCTCAAGCTGGGAGTCTGTAGTCATCGGGCTGCCTCACAAAGTCACAAGAGAACAATTAAGTTATGGCCATAGCCGTAGGTAATGCTTGATTACTATTTAACTCTTGGTTTAATCAACAGTACCACCAGATCCAATTAATGAGAGCATATGAAAGTCAGAAAAATTAATAGAATAATGAAATTATTAACCAAACCTAGGGGCTTGGTAGCTTTGATCTGCTTCAGCTTTTAACTTACTAAGCACCTTTTGAATATACTGCACACATGATGAAAATTAATCATTTCAAATGAACTCCCTGCAACCCATAATTGTAAAATTGGTGGCTACTGCACCATATATATAATTATATGCCTTCTAGGCAGGGCTAAATTACCTCTTGGTTATGCATCCTTGAGAATTGCAGGGTACCAAGAAAAGACAAATCCAACGGAGGGGAATAAACAAGTGAAAGCAACATTAGTATAAAGAAATATCAAACACCAGAAGAAGAAAAGTACATATTTATTAATTTAGAGAGTATGGAAGGGATCATATATACCTTCCACGTTCTTGCGGAGGAAGATTAACATATCGTTCTAGAACTTCTTCAATGCTTCATAATATACACAGACACACGGAGAAAAAAAAAAGATGAGCTTAAAGGTCATTTTCTAGTAATTAATAGAACACATTATATTCTGGGTCCATTTTGTTATATGTATAAGGGTACATATCTGATATCTTGAAGAGGAATAGGGTATAGCTGACCTTTTGGTGCCGGAGAAGAGGCTGGCTCTCCCAGATGGGGAAAACATGATTAGAGCTACATCAACGTCACAGAGAACAGAAAGTTCATAAGCTTTCTTGATGAGCCCATTCCTCCTCTTTGAGAAAGTGACTTGCCTATTTGTTGTGTTCTCAATCTTCTTGATCTGAAGCTTCACTCTCCCCATATCTTTTCCTTTCCTATTCTCTTTGTGGGAAGGCAAGACTCAAGACTACTATTCAACGAGGAGAAATAGTCAAGTATATGAGAAAAGCAAATATCAATATCAAAATATTGATAAATGAGAGGTTGAACCCAACCACATACTAGTTACTACGTAAAGTCTGAATTGAGAAGCAGCTGGAAACTTAAGCGGCGAAAAAAGCTGAAAAGCAGGGAAAGGGTGGAAATGTAGACGACGGGTTTTGTCTGTGTCAGGCCATTTAGAGAAGATGACGAAAGATACAAAAAATGGCGGTTTATGAGCACATTACTTGGATTTTCCACTGCCACCCACACTATGTAATAAATTGATACATGGAACTTTGTCATGGATCCATCCTCTCTTTCTCATTTTGCAAACTCCTTCAGTATAATTAACCTAATAATTCACATATCTGTCTCTCCACTCCTTGCCACTCAATTAATTAATCTTAGATGGGAGAACTCGGGTCATCATAGTCGATACAACCACCCAATTTATAATCTCAAGATCCTTTGCCGCTTCTTTTCCTTATATTTTCTTCCAATCTTGTCTCATTTTGCTCTCTTCTTCTTCTTCTTTTTAATTGCTACAAGAATCATCGTGGGGAATCTGTTGCGGAGTCCAACACTTTGTTCTTTTATTTTTTTGGTTTCTACATACTTTCTTTTGGGCCATCCTGGGTACACTTCTTCATCAGGCCTTTTATACTAAAATGAAAATTGGAGTTCCGTACTCGGCATTGTAAAGAAGCCCAATCCGAATCCTTCAGCAAAAACACACACACACACAATGAAAATAAAAGAAACAGAAAAAGGGGATTTTAACCCAATTAATCAATACCGTCAAATTAGCGGGAAAAAAAAACCCATCAAACTATCAATTAAAAAGCATATTTATTTAGGAAATTACTATTTTTACACTTTATTTTATTAATATAATACTTTATTTAATATTTAAATATTATATAGACTAAATTACTCTTATTTAATATAATTTTTTTAAAAAATTAATTAATCATTATATCATATTTATACATTAAATAAGATGTGATATTAATAAGATAGAGTATAAAAATAACAATTCACTTTATTTAGAAAATAAAATTAAAATCTAAAGGCAATCTCATTAGTGGTCAAGGAATGCAAAAATCTAAAAAAAATAAATTAATCTCATACTAAAAATATTGAGAGTGGAGATCACCTCCTAAAAAACTAAAAAAAAACAATTTTACTATTAATTAAAAAAAATCTACCTACCAGTACCAGGAAGTAAGTAACCGAAAAAGTGGAGTTGTTCAAATCTGGCTACCAGGGTTATTATCTATCTTCCAAGTTCCATCCAACCCAGCCGAAGATTTGTTTGATGAGCATATACAATTTGATGGGAAGCATGTAGCATGATTAGAGTAATTCAACTGTCTTTCAGCGAGTGAATCGACCGGAGAGGGCAATTTGAAATTTTTAACAAAATTACCAAAAGGCCAAAACTGATGGGTCAATATAACCAACACCTAATGTTCAAACCACTTGCCATTCAAATACCCGCCAATGTTAGTTGAAGTTGAATAGATGAGAAAAGTAAGGTAAGTTATATACCAGCATCGTCCTAGAACAAAATAAAAGAAAAACAGAAACCTACTAGTCTTCTCATCTCCTCCATTACATTTTCTTCCTTCCAACAAAAAACGTACGGAAGCTTGTGGTCTTCTTTGCATCTTTGGCCATGTACAGGACACAGGGAATGCCTCCAACTCCATCTCTCCGATGTCAAGATACTTGGGCTCGCCTCCTGGCTCCTATTACTATTTGGATTTGTGGCATGTAATTTTTCATCTTTTTTGTGTCATAATCCCTCTTCTTGACTCCTCATTCTCAAACACGTGCATATCCTTTTTTGGTTCTCTTGCAGTTTCCACGAGTCTCCGATATGGGTATTACGGGGATTCTCGTCTGCTTCTTGGACCCAGTTCATCGCGTTTGATGAAGGCAAGCTCTCTTTTTGTGAAGCAAATTGAAGTGAAAAGTGATTATGCCAATCAAGCTCTACTTTATGCCTTCAATGACAAGCCTGAGTTGAGCTCTAAAGCAAATTGGAGTTCCTCGAATTTCCTCGTTGTCAGAGCATACAGTCGCAACGTAAGATATCCCAGATTTTATCTAAAAGCTCTCTTCACTGTCTATTAGTGTTAATTAAGATTAATTGATTCCAAAATCGTCTAAAAGCTCTCGATATTGCATTTTCATCTACAGGGATTTCCCTTGTGGTTAAACAAGGGCTCCACCATCCGTATGAGATGGGAAGCACACACTAGAGCGTTAAATCAGCTACAAGGGGCTGTGATTAAAGGTTATTTAGGGGTTTCATAATTCTTTACTCTCATTTGATATAACTAAGAATTTTTAAGGTTTGTGGTGTGACAGATTTATTCTTGTTTAACAGGAGAAAGAAAGTTTGAAACGCTGCAGCCTAAACAAACAGTGCCTCCTGATGCAATTGCTATTGGTGAGCCTATATATGGTAATTGATGTTTCTCAAAGTCACTGCGATAAAGATTTTGCCCATGTTGCATACAAAATATTTAATTAGCGTATAATTAAAGACGAGGAAAATTTGAAAGAGGCAGAGGAATTGTTTTAGACATAAGATGTTTGATATTATAGATATTGCCAGGTAAAGAAGCAGAATACATCATCGAAGAGGATGATAGATACCACATTGGAGTTCTAAACATGGATTCCAGGAACATAATAATGACCATGCATGTCAACGTTTCTGCCATGGTATATGATACCACCAGAGCCAAGAAGATGTGCTCAACTGCAAAAGGATCCTGCAGGCTCACTCTTCTCTTCCCTCAAACACATTACGTCATTCTAACAGCACCTAACAACGTAAGCAATAATAACCCTTGTTTGACACCCATGTATCTCTCTGCAGTTGTTCCTATGAATCTTCACAAAAGAAACTCAAAAATGTTAATGCAAATTGACTACAGGGAGATCTTGGCGGATGGTTCGTTGAAGTTTCTTTTATGGCTCGCGTGTTAACCTACATAGCACTTTTAGGTACATTGAATAGAAATTCCTTCCTATAAAGCCTTTGTTTAACTCTGTCCAACTCTATCTGTGACTAAATGTGCCTCCTTTTGCAATTTGCAGGGTTTATTGTGATTGTTATCTTTCTGATACTAAAATACCTTGGAGCCTGCGATAGTGATAATCATATTCATAGTACCAATGTAATGGTAGACACGTATAGTAGAACAAGTAATATAGTACCAGCACGAGAGGTAACTGAAACTGAGCCTATGATGCAAGCGAAGTCAAGTCGAATGACCTATGGAACAAATGAAGAAGATGACGATGAGGAATCAGGAGCATCTAGTAGCTCTTCGGAAGAGTTATATGATGAAAAATTATGCGTCATTTGTTACGATGAACAACGCAACTGCTTCTTTGTTCCCTGTGGCCATTGTGCCACTTGCTATGACTGTGCACAGAGGTAAATACAGCAGAAGATTTTCACATACTTTAACCCCACATTGAAATTCTTGGAGATTCTAAATAAGATGCATTTTGCAGGATTATGGAGGGGGAGAGCAAAGTTTGTCCAATATGCCGAAGGCTTATTCACAAAGTAAGAAGATTATTTAATAGTTAGTCTTGTGAACGTAGAGATATAGTGTAGATAGTGGGGAAAATTTGAAAGGAAATTAGAAAATTTGAAGTAGGTTTTGTGAAGAGAATGAATATGTTATCTTCCCTATTGGTGACCATATCTGTAGCTCAATGTACCCCATGGCTTTCTATTTTTTTTGCATCAAGCTGCAGGGGAATGAGTTACTATAATATTGAGTTTATCTTAGCAGCAGTGGTTGAGATCTTTTTGATTACTAATTTACTATCACTTCTTGAGACTTGAAAACAGAGGTTTTCTCACTAAAATTACCATCTTACTTTGATATAGTATAGTTTTGCAAATAGTTTTTTAAGTGTCTGTTGATTCTCCTTAAGTTCTACTTAGTTTTAGAATATATGCCTATTATTTTACTTTTTCTCTACATTTGATTCACGGGGCAATGTAACAAAACTCTTCAAATAGGCTATACAAATCTCTTGTATGTCGTAAAACCTGTGTTTGATAATCTCATCAGGTTCTGCTTACCCTATGCTTTCTAGAATGTTCAGCATCTTAATAAGTATGTGATTTGGCAGTATTTTAGTTAATAATTATGGAACTGTATGATCCATAGCAACCATGTTCTAATTGGAATAGGGACAGGCAAGTATAATAATATCAGTTGTCAGTACACAATCGTGAATTACTGACCTTGTAAGTTCAAATTAGATCAGATGCATTCATTAAAGCTTCGTTGTTTTGCTACTTTCTGCTCTTTTCCTTCTTATACGACATTTGGAGAACTTTTGCTGCAAAGGAAAAGCAGAGCTGCTGCTTCTCTTACGTTAAAGATCACTACCATATCTTCTAGAAGTCCTCCTGCTGTGTATTTAAGTAAATATGGATGACCATCTTTTCATCTTAAAACACTTAGCACATATAACATTTCTTAATATAGAAACCTTAATTGACATCTTGTATTGACAAAAAATGTTTTTCATTTTCTGCTTAGGCTCTACTTAAACATATTGTAGTCTAAATGCTGGAATCTGGAGGTAGCCAATGATTCACCCATGAATGGAGTATCCTTCCAAGGTGTGAAATGTAGTGTTTGGGTGAGTTTAATGAGTAATAGAGACTAGTAGCCACTGCCAAACAGCCTGCTAGGAACTGATCTTTCAGCAATGGAATTATGGATAAGAGATCATCTCACCACCAATGCATCGAATTTCAACATTCAATCTCGAAATGAATATTTCACCAGTTGATTTGCCACCAAAAGGGTCTATAGTCTAGTCTCCTTATATGTGTGGCTTCAAATGGTGATGCAACTGTTGTCTTGGACTTGAAATCGTATGCAAATTGTTCACTCCACGCTCGTTTAAGTCTTGCTTTTACTATTAAAGGTTCCAATGACCTTTTGAGTGGCGAACAATTATCATTTCCCGTTGCAAACTGACAAGTACTTCACAGCAATCCATTTTTGTTGAAGAATTTGCAAAAGCTTGTAATTGAATTGAAACACGTTCATGGTCGGGAACCGAAGAATAGCCAGTCATTAGAGAATCAGTAAAGGGAACCAATGAAAGTGTCTCAGCATGGCCCACTTTACTTTCTTGCCAAATCCAATGGCTATGGTTTTGATTGCAGATGCGATGAACTAGGACGCCAAAAATCTAAAACTATATATATAGTAGCACCCTGTAGCGCTTTTTTCTTTGGATTGGATACTTTACCTTCCCTCAAAAAACTTACGCTTATCGCTGACTTAAGGCAGCTTGATATCTCAGCTATTCACATGGCTTGTGTATTATACATCTCATATTAGTTCAGCATATCAGCTATATATGCTTTCTTTCAGATTTTGGAATTGACATATAACTATAGCCCTTGTTTAGTTTTAGTAGTAGTGATAAAAAGTATCAAGTTCCTGATACCTCACTCATTTGTTAGTGATGATGTTTTCATTCCACGTGGTCGCCACACTCCCCCTGAGACTACCAAAAGAATGACAAACGACTATTAATTTTCTTTTGGCTCCACACTATACATGCATAAAGCACCATTCAAGTGAAAGACTTCCTTTTCCAAGTACAAGTGCATGTGTAGGGCCAGAAGTCCCCATTAGCCATTGCTCTTTAATTCACAATAAAATCTGTTGGTTTTCATGGTTAGTTCATAATTATTTTATGAAAATTCCAGATCAATTATTTGCAACAAGTTTTTTTCTAATTATATTTATATCAAAAGCGTGGCCTTTTGACACAAATATTACATTTTGTAAAAGTATTTACCTAAATATTACACTTTTTAAAAATTCAAAAATTAAAAAAAAATAAAAATTTCAGACACGTGGGTCCCACTGAACACGCCATGGGCCTCACGGCGTGTCTTAATAGGCAAAATTCATCCATTGTTCTAGAGTTGTGGGCCCCATGACGAATTTTGTCTTATTAGGACACTCCGTTGGCCTCACGGCATGTCCATGTGGGACACGCCGTGAGGCCCACGGCATGTTCGGTGGGTCCCACATGTTCGAAATTTTTTTTTTTAATTTTTGAATTTTTAAAAAGTGTAATATTTGTGTAAATAGTTTGAAACTTGTAATATTTGGGTAAATACTTTTACACAATGTAATATTTATGTCAAAAAGCCCAAAAGCGTACATATTCAGATATTCTATGCTTCTATCAAAAAAATTTATATAAAAAGTTATATAGATATTTTCTATATGAAAATATTTTTTTTACTTACCTTTGAAGAATTCCCCTGTTGCAGAGGTTACTGGACTTGAGATTATTGCCGTAATATAATTTCCAGAAATGTCAGGAATTGAACCGAGCAATTCACTGGGGTGATTTCTGCGTCAAACACATTGTTTCTACTCAAGTGCAGCAATCGTACAAAGTCACAACTAAATCACAATCGCACGTTCACAACAAGAGTAGATAGATCATAAGACTACCAAAATGACGAAATTAGCCTTAGCGTTTGACGTGTTATTCTCCGTTTGGATTCTCTTTCCGGAGTACAATGCATAGTTGAGTTGATGCTAGTTGACGATTTGGGCCCATCTGATGTTATAAATAGACAAAGGGGTCACTAAGACCCGCAAGGCAGGAGGCCCTTTTCCATCTCATTGCCGGCCGGCTACTGCATCTCTTTTTTCTTGCTGCCTCAGGCAAAAACTGTGAAACGGAGAACGGAAACCATAGTCGCGTAAAACTCACTCTATCTATCTCTTCCTGTTCCTGTGGCGGAATTTGAACAAAAGTGGAATTGATTTAAACACTGTTCCGTCAGCTTAACAATGAGTGATCAGTCCCGAGAAGATGACTCCAAAGAAGACGACAAGGACGAAGAAGAGAACCGGCTACTGCAACCCCAATCTGAGTCACAACTATCGTCATTGTCGTCGTCGTCTTCTGACGACGAAGAAGTCGCATATGAAGCTGGGGAGAAAATTCAGATAGTAGATTTAGACTCCGTGGATGATGTCAATTCAACGACGGTGCCGCCTTTCTCATGGAAGAAGATGTGGCTATTCACGGGCCCTGGGTTTTTGATGAGCATAGCTTTTCTGGATCCGGGAAATCTCGAGGGGGATCTTCAGGCTGGAGCGATCGCCGGCTACTCGCTTCTCTGGCTATTGATGTGGGCCACAATTATGGGCTTGCTGATACAGCTTCTATCTGCGAGGGTTGGGGTGGCCACTGGGCGGCACCTGGCGGAGCTATGCAGGGAGGAATATCCCAATTGGGCAAGGTTGGTGCTATGGTTCATGGCCGAGTTGGCCTTGATTGGTGCTGATATTCAAGAGGTCATTGGGAGTGCCATCGCTATCCAAATTCTTAGCCATGGAGTGTTGCCTCTTTGGGCTGGAGTCCTAATTACTGCTTCGGATTGGTACGCATGTGCATATCTTGTTCTTCTTGCTTTGGTGCTTATCTTTCTTTGTTTCCAAAATCTCATATTGCCTCATCATATTTTCTTTTATTTTCCTCCTCTAATCCTTCTTTTCTGTTTTACAAGTTAATTGCTCCTCATGATTGTTGAGTGATTCACTTACTAATATTTGAAGGAATCATTCTAATTACGTAGTCATTTCTTTCTGGGTTGGAACTTACTAGTGAAGTGGACTTTGTCCACGAGGAATAGATTAAATGAAATGCGGGATTTTGATTGAGGTGAAAGCGTAAAAGCAAACCATATCACCAATATAGAGGCATGGTGCAACCTTTTTGATCTATACATGTTTTATATGTAAATTATGAACTGAAGTGCACAGAGCTAATTAGAGAAACTGGAAACCATAATTACAATTTGAAGCAGCAACCATGTTTAAGCAGGAGGTTGGGGAAGTATTGGTATCATTGCTTATGTTATCACCCCTCCTGTTTTTACTGAGATTTTTAAGCCGTTACTTCTGATGAAGTATTGGTCTAGGATCAATTTTAGTTAAAGGTTGGTGATGCTATGATTCATGACTAGGACTCATCGAAAGGAGATGCAAAGATATTTATTGGTAGATAAATGTATAAGTAGAGGTGCAGAACAAATTTTACTTGGAAGGAGATTCAGAGTTATTGATAGATAGTTGTATAAGGTTAAGTGCAAATCACAAATTTACTTGTAAGGTTCCTAATTTGTTGTATTCAAATATTTTTGAAATATCTAGACGACATATCTTTGTGGCAAGTTAAGGAATTGTTACATGGTGTCTTTAGGTAAATTCACATTCCGAATTCAAACTTCTATGCTAAATATTTTATTCTCTTTGATGATATTGTCAAGCATGTGGCAGCCTCTCATTCTACTTGGATGGTTCCTTCTCCTTTTACATTTAGTCTCTTTTAATCACCTTGTTGTATTTGTGTCCCACTTTACATTAGGTCACGCCTTAGTAATTTGGATCTTTTATTATGGCTAAAACATGCTCAATTTTTTCTGCTTTACTTAGCTTACCATAGTTTTGATTCATTGAAGATGTTTAGCAACTCGACAGATTCAAGATTCAAAGGTAGCAAATTAGTTTTTAAATATTTGTTTTAGTTACAGTTTTAAGATTTATGAAGAAAAAAGAAAAATGCATATTTAGTGAAACTTTCTCCTTCTGACATTCACTGGTTTTTATTTCATGGATTCTTATTACTATGTCCAATTATTCGCTCTGGATCTTTCCTTCTTNGATATTGTCAAGCATGTGGCAGCCTCTCATTCTACTTGGATGGTTCCTTCTCCTTTTACATTTAGTCTCTTTTAATCACCTTGTTGTATTTGTGTCCCACTTTACATTAGGTCCCGCCTTAGTAATTTGGATCTTTTATTATGGCTAAAACATGCTCAATTTTTTCTGCTTTACTTAGCTTACCATAGTTTTGATCCATTGAAGATGTTTAGCAACTCGACAGATTCAAGATTCAAAGGTAGCAAATTAGTTTTTAAATATTTGTTTTAGTTACAGTTTTAAGATTTATGAAGAAAAAAGAAAAATGCATATTTAGTGAAACTTTCTCCTTCTGACATTCACTGGTTTTTATTCCATGGATTCTTATTACTATGTCCAATTATTCGCTCTGGATCTTTCCTTCTTCTTTTTTTATGTCCAAACAAGTTTGACTGCAGTTTATTCTTTCTGTTGTTGAACAGTTTCATCTTTCTATTTCTTGAGAACTATGGAGTGAGGAAGTTGGAAGCTGCTTTTGCAGTTCTCATCGCGACTATGGCTCTTTCTTTTGCCTGGATGTTTGGTGACACAAAACCAAGTGGAAAAGAACTTTTGATGGGTAAAAGTTTAATAGCTATAATCTCCCCATGCCCCTCACAAGGTAATGGATTTCACTGTTCCTGATTTCTTCATAGGCATAACCGGTTTCTATCTTTCATGCAGGTATTTTGGTTCCGAGACTTAGCTCAAAAACAATTCGCCAGGCTGTGGGGGTTGTGGGTTGCGTCATAATGCCTCACAATGTTTTTCTGCATTCTGCTTTGGTACAGTCAAGGAAGATTGATCCCCACAAGAAAGGCAGGGTACAGGAGGCTCTCAACTACTATTCCATTGAGTCGACAGTTGCACTTTCAGTTTCCTTCATGATCAATCTATTTGTCACGACAGTTTTTGCCAAGGGGTTTTATGGTACAAAGCAGGCCAATAGCATAGGATTAGTAAATGCTGGGCAGTATCTTGAGGACAAGTATGGAGGAGGAGTCTTCCCTATTCTTTATATATGGGGTATTGGGTTATTGGCTGCCGGACAGAGTAGCACCATTACTGGCACTTATGCTGGGCAGTTCATAATGGGGGGTTTTCTTAACCTTCGTTTAAAGAAATGGTTAAGGGCATTAATCACTCGAAGTTTTGCAATTGTGCCAACGATAATTGTAGCTATTGTTTTTAATACATCAGAAGCCTCATTGGATGTTTTGAATGAATGGCTTAATGTCCTGCAATCTATTCAGATTCCTTTTGCTCTGATTCCCCTGCTTACTTTGGTCTCTAAAGAGCAGGTCATGGGGACCTTTAGGGTTGGGCCTGTTCTTGAGGTGAGTTATTCATCCTACTGTTCTTTCATTTGGTGCATTGTTTATTGGGAAATCTCTTAAGCTACTACCTTCATGCTCCATGGTTTAAAGTTATGTTGTTCACTTGATTAGGTAATTCAACTTCAAGTCTGAGATATAGAATGAGTTAGATGGTTAGGAAAGGAAAGATAACAACATTCTCTATCCTATCTTTAGCATTTAATCCGAAAATTACATCTCAAGAAGTTTGTAGTGGCCAAATTGACTATTTTCTGGGTGATTATAAATTAAAATAGAAGATGAGTAATCAATTACATAATTAAAGGAAGAATTAAGAGCTTTATCTTATTCTTGAGGTATACAAAAATGTACTGCAAAACAAATAGGAGTACTGGGTCACAAGGATGTTCCACTGTCATTTGTTTACCACCAAAATCCTATAGATTCCAAATTTTAAAGTCAGTTTTATATATTGATGTATCAGGAACTGATTTAGTTATTGAAAGTGTTTATCAGTTGACAGCTGTCATGTTTTTGGATGATGGATGATTTTTTTAATTATCAAGTAGATGAAGCTACGTTAGTTTGACTTCATATTGTTGCTTGGTTTGGCGTTCCTGAATTGCTAAATTTTCTGATTCATTAAATTCATCTTAATTTTGTTTTTAATATTGTTTAATTTATTTTGCAGAGGGTGGCATGGACTATTGCTGCGCTAATAATAGTGATTAATGGGTATCTCTTGTTAGATTTCTTCATTTCTGAAGTGAATGGCCTGCTGCTTGGTTTTGTAGTTTGCTCCTGCACTGCTGCATATGTGGCATTCGTTGTATATTTGGTTTCACAGAGTGGTATTCTTCCTTCCACTTGGGTTAGTCAACTTCCCAAGGGATTTTCTTCTAGTGGGAATTAAGTCAACACATTCTCACGCAATGAATAGACTGGCATAGTACTGCAAACATCAGGTAGAGAATTTTGCATGAGGACTTTTTGCTTCATATACAATGACCTAACCTTGTCATGTGCTTTAAAGGGAGCTCAAGGACAGATAGCTGAAAGCATTTAATTTAACTGCACGTCATTTTGGCAATGGAGATACAGAAGTTACTTTCCATGCGTCTCAAGATTAAATAATCGTGTTCTTTTGTGGAAGATGTGGACAGAGCATCATTACAGCTTACAGGATAAGTTACTTCCCTACATGCCTTATTCTTTTTCTATAACAAAGTTGTGAACTGGTCTATCATTCTTTAATGTAAACAGTTTGTATGTAACATAGACACACTTGCACATGTTGCTTTTAGTGAATGAGTAAGGGGTAGATTATTTCAGACATAAGATGTAGGGATTAGTCAATAGTGAACATGGACTACACTTCCAAACTACTGTGTCTTCTCTAGTACGTCGTAATTTCATGTGCAGGTTTATATCCAGTTGATGCGCACAGCCGCGCACACTAGCCAATTCTTAGAACTGACAATCGTGTAGCCAGGGTTGCAATGTGTGTCTGCTGATAATTGAGAAGCCATAAACAACAGGAACAAGAAAACCAAGGTCTTGCTTAATGCTTAACGTAGAAGGACATGCGATTATGGAACAATTACTGCTATCTTTTCCAATTGCAATGCACCAGGTGTTAACTAATTGAGTGACTAATATTACTTGCATATTTTATACGTCCCTTACACCTTCTACCCCATGTAATTTTTCATAGAATGCCATTTTTATCCATCAATTTTTATGTTATATTTAACAGTGACTAGTAAAAGAGCGCAAGTAATGGTACAAAATAAATATGAACTTATAATTTTAAAAACTATATGAACATAGAAGCATATATAAATATAAATAGGGGGAAATTACTCTGCTTCATGTAAGTTATAATGACATAGCCCTCCATTTTTGAAAGCTTTTACAAGTCTTCCATACCGCAGATGATTTGGAGTTGAAGGATACTATAGTCATGGTTCAAGGTGATAGCAGTCCTGCAAGTCAATGAAGTCATATACGGTAAGAAGTTAATTGCTTGTACTGGGCCATGGTTTCAGAAGTTCAGCAGTCAAGCTCGAAACTGAAAACTTATTCACATTTGGGGAGAAACTCAATGGACTTACAAAATTGAGACGAAATTCAAAACTTGAAAACCCCAATTTAGNTGAACATAGAAGCATATATAAATAGGGGGAAATTACTCTGCTTCATGTAAGTTATAATGACATAGCCCTCCATTTTTGAAAGCTCTTACAAGTCTTCCATACCGCAGATGATTTGGAGTTGAAGGATAATATAGTCATGGTTCAAGGTGATAGCAGTCCTGCAAGTCAATGAAGTCATATACGGTAAGAAGTTAATTGCTTGTACTGGGCCATGGTTTCAGAAGTTCAGCAGTCAAGCTCGAATCTGAAAACTTATTCACATTTGGGGAGAAACTCAATGGACTTACAAAATTGAGACGAAATTCAAAACTTGAAAACCCCAATTTAGGCAAGTTGTTTTTCTTAAATAAGTATGAAAATATCACTACTCCGTCCAGAATTAGAAGTCAAATGACAAAAGTTATTGCTAAGATTTGGCCAGAAACATCATTTGTGACTAGCGGACTTAGATCCAAAAAGAGCTAGCAACCAAATGAAAAAAAGAAAATAAAAAAGAGCTAGGCAACCATGGCAAACAAATTTCTTAGAACTTGCCTTCCCTTAACTAAGAATCAAATCTCCTTTGAAGATTTTTAGAGGTCCGACCAGTAAAACCCATACTATATAATGGGGAAGGGATGAAACCTCTGGTATGTGCACGTATACTAGTATCAACCAAAAAAAAAGAAAGATAACTGACTTGAACTATATGGTATAAATGCCACAGTCGCCATAGAAAGATCAAGGAAGTTACCCATGACCGTAAGTGAGCGGAAATTTGTTGGTTGTGACGGAGCTCCTTTCAGTTAATATGTCCTCACTACATGATTTATCACGAAGAATGGTTTACCAGATCGATGGGTTTCAATTGCGCCCACCAATCTATATTTTCAAGACTCGTATTTCTTGACATTTGAATACTCACAATCCCTGGAAAAGTAGTGGGATAATATTTATCCCTTGAGCAAAATCATGTTATTTATATTGTTTAATTAGATTTAATATTGATAAACAACAACATTATAAATAAATAAATTAAATTGTCGATGGTCAAATTAGTTAAACATCCCTATCTTTGTGGACCCAACCAAAGAGGGGTAACTACAGTTATTCCTTGGTTGGCAAGCAATCACCCAAATTCTACCTCCCTAACGGAGTCTTATATTAATTAAAATTTATTATTATCTTAAAATTTTCATTACAGGAAGAACTTTATATGATAATAACTTTTCTTATTTGAGGTTTGACGTAGTGTCCCGTTAGGAAGAAAATTAGATATACCATAGCTCAGACAAAAAATAATTTTATTACTTTGTTAAAAAATATCCTAAGCATAACACTTTTTTAAATCCCGCGTGCAACAATGATTACACGTTAATTGTCACGATATTTCATATCCAAGACATAAATGCTATGCAGCTTGTGAAACCATCAATTGGTATTAGGTAAATTATTACTAAGTTGAGATCATATCATATAACATATTAAATATTCATGAGATGATATATAATTTTTTAGATGAAATTTCATTTAAAAATAAATTATAGGATTAAAATTATTTTATTAAAAAATATCTTTAAAAATTTTATGTTAGAAATAATAATTTCAAATAATTTTATTATTTTTTGAGAAATGTTATATCCTCTTATAAGTTTGAAGTTTGATTTACTATATAAAATAATTTCTTCATTATTTCCTTCTCAAAAGAGTTATAACCGTTCAGCAGCAAAATCTTTTTTTTTTTTGTGTGACTGTTACATTACGTCATGCATATATTTGGTACATTAAACATGAATTTTTTGATACCAAAAGAAATATAAAAATTTATTTCCGAAAAAAGGTTTTTTCCTAAAGAGTTATATCAAAATTATTATATTTATCATTATAAAACCTTAGTTTAATCTATATGTTATAATCTTAACTAAATTTACTTCATTTTTTTTTTTTTGTAAAAGGTATTGAAGAGTTTATTATTTCTCTATCCTAAAATAAAAATAAAAATAAAAAAATGTAACGTAGTTGAGGTGAAAAGGATGGGAATTTCCTTTTGACGAAATTGGTCAACCAAGAGTCCAATTTTTGAGGTGACAGACATACGCGGCGTAAACAGTAGACAGAGTTTCGCTCGCTTTCTCTCACTCTTTCTCTCTCGCTCCGCCTTCCACGCATGTAAACTTACCTTATATTGCATGCAGAATCATAGTCTTAGGAAGGCTCTCCTACTATCACTTCCCCTAAACTTCTACTCTCATTCAATCTCTTTCCCCTTCTCTTCACTCCTCTAATTATACCCCAATTTTCTCTATTTTTCTTCTTTACCAAAATAATTAATAAAAATCACTTTCCGCTCCCTTTAAAAACCCTTTCTCTAAACCCTTATTCTTTCGTCTTCCAAAACCAAACCAAAACCTTCGCCGACCACCGTATCCATTCTTTTTTTCCCTTAGCCATTAAGGACGATGAATAACCAGCGACAACCATCTTCTGCCAAAGAGGGGTCTCCAACCTTGACCCCTACGTCGCCGGAAACATGTCCCTCTGATTGTCATTGCAGCCGTGATGCTTTGTCTGAAATATTCTTGCAAAACCCTTACCAGGAATTCAATTCTGATCAAACCCTAGTCGACGCTTTCTCTGGTCTCAGCGTCTCATATCAGCCTTTGAATTTCGCTGGACATAATACTCAAGGCTCAGCTCTTAATAGCGCCGCTAAAGATTTCATTTTTGATGGCCGTCGATTTCCTCAACGTTCTAAGGCTGGGCAAATGCAAGAAAGCAACAATGGGATCCAAAGACCTGGTTGGGACGATGTTGCCTCAATGCGATCCCAAAATTACTGGTTGGGAACTGATATTGGGGGCTTTGAGGGCTTTTGGCCCGCTTCGTATCCTGCTTCGGGTGTGAACGGATACACTTCCAACCATGACTGGTTTTTTCCTGATTCTACTCGTTTCTCGAGGCAAAAAGAAATTGGTAGGACTTTGCCCACTCTCCCACTTCCAAATGGGGATGGATCATACTTTGATTTGCAACAAAATTCCCGTGGCACCTTCAATGATTTGTTGAGCAATAGATCGAATATTTCTGGGTTTAATATCGATGGTATTGGTAGGCGCCCCCATTGGTGCCACCAACATATGAATTGCCTGTCCATCAATGATTTGCGTGGAAAGATACTGTTGATAGCTAAGGATCAACACGGATGTAGGCAATTGCAGGAAACCATGAAAGGCTTAAAACCCGGTGATATTTCTACCATCTTTTTCGAGCTGATTGATCATGTGAACGAGTTGATGCTGGATTCATTCGGGAACTATGTCGTTCAGAAGCTGGTTGAGGTTTGTACCGAAGAACAGAGGACTCAAATCATTCTAATGGTGTCCAAGGCTAATTTCCAGCTTGTTAATATTTGCCTAGATATGCATGGGTATGACTGGCTCTTTAGGGCCTTTCAAAGATTTTGACTTGGTTACTTTAATTTCATATGTCTTCTTACTAATCTGTGAATTCATTTTAACGGGTAACTCCGATTTTCTTTTCTCATGTCAGAACCCGCGCTGTGCAGAAATTATTGGAGCATGTTACCACCCAGAGGCAAAGATCTCTTATCATGTCAGCTATAAGCCCTGGTGCTGTTCCATTGACTATGGATATGAATGGTCATCATGTGATTCTGCATTGCCTAAAGTATTTCTCAGATGAAGATAATAAGGTAATATATGCTTTCTTTTGTTATACTCTGTTAGCATCTCTCTTACTGTGGTATTTTAGTGAACAACTCTATGATTAGCGTGCATAATTAGCTGGGTTGGGTAACTTGGTTATGGTTATGAACTACAAGATCATTTTGTGTCTTTACTACAAATTTTAAAGAAAATGGATGGTTGTACTATGTATGAAGACATGGCAAATATCAGTGATCCTGAAGCTTTAGCCTTGCAAAGTGCACAGCAAAAGATCCCATAATATATACTTTTACGATATTGGGTTCTTCATCATAGCTTGCAAGTTGTTGCAGGACCTTTTTTTTTTTTTTTTTTTTNTTTTTTTTTTTTTTTTTTTGTCCTTCTTTTTTTCCATATTTCTGGCTGTTGATGCCTTCATGGCAGTGCAGAGACCACAGTCTTCATTACTGAGAAATCTGTATCCAGGCTTATAGTGCTTTTAATTTTATAGTAAAACCTAGTATATGTTTTGACTTCTGAATAATTCCAGTCGGTGTAGGTTAGTTAGTAGGTTGTACTTGATATTAAAAAGAATAACGATGGGATGACGCATCTTACCACCTCAGAAATCTAATATTATTTTAAGAATGATTTACAGTAGAGTGAGTTGAAAAAGAGCCCTGTGCCACATGGAATTGCACGTTCTCTAATTACATGTTTCCCGGGTTGACTATTGAGCATCAACAATTTGATTGTGTTTTAAGATAGGAATTTTCAATTGACATTATGATCAAGTAGAGCATATCTCCAATTTACATCTTGAAAAGAATTACAATTTTACAATCTGCTGAATCTTTCACGAAGTTTCTCTACATAAATGCACAGTTTTAAGTAACCAGTATTGGAAGGTATGACATCTTTCTCAAATTTTCCGTCTCTTCCAATTCTTTGTTTTTCTAATCAACAAAATTTAGTTTAAGGTACAAGCAGTGTGATCTTCGTGAATTGTGGTTACTCATGTGTCAGTGTAAATTCAAAGGAAATAAATTGTTCATCTATTTTTCTTTTGTTTGAATGCACTTTTCTTGAAGCGGAGGAGCTGATAAAGTGATAAATATTCCAAATTCTGTTTGAGAAAATTTAAGGGAAAGGTGGGGAAAAAAGGTTCACCGGTCATAATTCGATATGATGTGGTCTGTCACAATACTCCACTGTGGTATTCTGGCTTCATATAATTGCTAATTATAGAATGCCATTGCAGTATCTTCTGAAAGAGGTGGCAAAGAACTGTTTTGGGATTGCAACAGATAAAAGTGGTTGTTGTGTGCTGCAGCAATGCGTTAACCATGCTCAGGGAGAAACCAAAGAGCACCTGATGGCTGAGATAATAGCAAATGCTTCACTCCTAGCTGAAGACTGCTATGGGTTTGTTTTTAAAGAACATCAAATTACTTTCTTTTAAACCAATAATTAACTGTATTTATTTCTATTCCATATTGTCTTTCCTTTTCTTCCAGCAACTATGTGGTGCAACATTTAGTGTCTCTGAAGATACCAAGAGTTACAGAAAGCCTTATGAGACAGCTTGAAGGGAGATTTGTGTCTCTTTCCTGCAATAAGTATGGGAGTAATGTTGTGGAAAAGTTCTTTCAAGACTCAGAAGCACAGCATTCTATGCGTATTATTTTGGAGCTACTCCAGAATCCAAATGTTTCAATGCTTTTTGTGGATCCTTATGGGAATTATGTCATCAAATCGGCACTTACGGTGTCCAAGGTTAGAGCATTATTTTTGTCATTATTTTTGTGTATTACTCTGTGGTTTTATGTTTAAGTTATCATAATAGTGTAGGCAATTGGCAAGTTGCTTGGCTCTGAAGTCAAGTTAGTTTTGCCTCCTTGATTTTAGTTTTAGATGCCTAAATTAAAACTGCGGGAGAGGATTTCTATTAGGAGGCTTAAAGTTGCACCATATGAAGCCTTGTTTTCTAGCAGGCTGTGGTAACCTGGATTTTGTTTTGTTTATTCTTGTGTTTTTTCAAAAGCAGGGTTCAATTCGTAATACCCTCCTGAGGCTGATACAACATAACTCTCAAATGATGCGCAGCAACCTGTACGGGAAAAAGCTACTTGCCAGGTTTGACAGGGGGAAATTAAGGCCTATATAGACTTGTATTAAGGAAAAACGTTTTTTCATACATCTAGGGAGTTGGTATTTCATCCTTTTGTCCCATTAATTTCATAATTGTCCTAATGTCTTAGGTTGTGTTTGTTTGTTATAGTGTTATCTTTGTTTCTTTTTTTTGTCACTGTCGTGGGAAGGAAGGATGTGTCACCGGTAGAGAATGGATTACAGGGGATAATGTGCAGCTGTATAGGACCTAACTTCATACCTGTTTCTCACTCTGTATTTTCTGTCCAATAAAGGAATCATGAGGTGTAATTAAGTTGGTTCCATTTTTTCGTTCCTTTTATGGCTTCTTATTGATATTTTGTTCGCCTTCAATTATCTCGTTTATTGTTTGATGTGTCTATAATACGCTTTCCTTTTTTAAAAAAAAAAATATTTTTCTGGAATTAAGATAAGCACTATTTTTTTATTTTTTGTGTTGGGGGGTGGGGGGTGGAGGGGAAGAGAATCTTTCAATGTATTTTCCTTAGACAAATTAAACGACGGGGCATTACGTTTTGGAATGTGCAGAAAACCCAAAATTGCAGTCCTCTCGCGAATAAAGATACTAACGAATGCGATCAAAGGCTAGGAATTATCGTGGTAGGCGAGAGCTGACCGGGTCATGCCTCGCACACCTGGAAGTTCAACTTTTTTGTTTGGCATTTTTTTTTTTTCTACTAGGACAGCTGGAAAAGTTATCCTGAAATTGCCTAGGCATGCCGAAATTCGGGATTAATCTCACAAAAAATATGAAGAAATATAGTGAGAAACCTCAAAAACATATAGGATAAGATTTAGTTTCACACCNAGACAAATTAAACGACGGGGCATTACGTTTTGGAATGTGCAGAAAACCCAAAATTGCAGTCCGCTCGCGAATAAAGATACTAACGAATGCGATCAAAGGCTAGGAATTATCGTGGTAGGCGAGAGCTGACCGGGTCATGCCTGGCACACCTGGAAGTTCAACTTTTTTGTTTGGCATTTTTTTTTTTTTCTACTAGGACAGCTGGAAAAGTTATCCTGAAATTGCCTAGGCATGCCGAAATTCGGGATTAATCTCACAAAAAATATGAAGAAATATAGTGAGAAACCTCAAAAACATATAGGATAAGATTTAGTTTCACACAAAAAATATGAGAAACCAAAAAAATGCGATATATAGGATAAGAATTATTTTTTTTCTTTTGGTGACAAAATGGGCCAAAGTTGATCACAAGATTTTCACGAGTTGGAAGTCGTAAAATGAGATGTATTTTGCTTGATTTGTAAAGCACACGAGTCAAAAAAGTAAAAGTGATGGTGTAACTTTCACTCCTCACATAGAGATTCTACGATTTGCTATGATGAACTGGGCTCGATATCGATAGCTTATTATAGTAAATTATGCCAAAAAGTTGTTGGATGATATTTGTTACAGGCTTGAGTGAAGCCTGATATTTGTTTTTTTATTTTTATTTTTGCTGTAAACTGAAGCCTGGTATGTTAGATGGAAACCAATTCAGGTACTGTGCATGAAAAATGAATATTTGGGGAGAGATTACAATTCACAAGTTTGCTACTTTACTGTAATTTTCCTCGTTTTCCTTCAGATCAGAGTTCTTGATAACCCACAGCTAGGAAAAAAAATATTTATTTATTCCAAAAGAGAAGATATAGTATTATACATAAGATTCAATAAATAAAAATCTCAAATTATTAACCATAGCCATAAGCTAGCCTAAGATGGTCGACATACACAGAGAGAAGAACCAAAGAAAGGAGCCCGAATTATTTTCGTCATACCCAACCAAACTGCGATGAGTAATTTGTATATGATATTATAGATATAAAGACTAAAATACATTAACCTAAATTGGGTGGAGATATGGGCGTGATAAGTGATGAGCAAGTTTGAAGTGGATGCATGAATGATAAATCAAGGGCATTTGGCCTTCCCCTTGCTGTTCTTGAGATCCCTGTAGCAAGGGCACTGGTGCTTGTTCCCGTAAGTTCCAGATGGCACACACTTGCACTTGTCGCAGCAGATCCCGCAAAACTTCAAGCACCTGTCTTGCATTCCAGCGTTGGAGCACCTTGCCTTGCACTTGGAGTTACAGAAAGCTAATTCCACAAAGTACATTTATAACAAATTAGCCTATCTAGTATCTACTATTATATTATAAACAAAACAGTTTCTGAAAAACCAAATTAAAGGTCAAAAGAGGATGGAAAGGAGTTAGGCTTACGAGAAGCAGCCATTGTGACCTCAAACACAGAGGAGCTGAGGACAAGGCAGACAAGTAGAACAGCTGCGAAGACGAGCTTCATCTTTACTTTGACAATTTTTAATTGTGTGGTACTGGAGCAGAGTAAGTACTCAGAGTGTAGGAATTATGAAACTTTTATTGTGGTGTGTGACAGAGGAAAGGGGGAAGAGAGGGGTTATTTATAGTTGGAAATGAAGGGTAGGTGAAAAGTTAGGAAGGTGTTACTACGTGAATTAATTACATAGTTACTTAAGGAATTTACAAACGAGAGACAGCTGGACACTGGTTTTGGTTTTGGTGTATTGTGCGAAAGCCGCGTTCTTGCTTTCGGCCTTAGCCATTTCAGTATTCAATCTGTGAGTTGGAGATATTTGCCTGGCAGTAACTGTTTGATTTACGTGGCTTCTACTCTGCTTTGGCCTTTTCTCACTTACTGCTGTGTCTTACCAGCTTTGCGCCAACTGTGTCTTACCAGCTTTTCTTTCTTTTCAAACTAATGTTAGCAATAATACAGAGAAGAAAAACTGCGATTACTATAATATTATCAACTTAACCGCATTCAAGAAATAGATATGATTAGATAAATTCAGGGCAGGGTAAGCAATGGGAATTTTCTCAGATTATCCAAAAGTACAAACATTGGCATCCAGAAAAACTCTCCAACTACTAATTACCGAAATGGAAATCGATTACACGGATAACTTTGAGTGGACCCAGCAAGCCATCAAATGATCGGCCACGATCAAAAGATAGGCATAAGCTTTTTTGGTTGATCTACAGTCAACAATTTCATAGAATAGTGATGTTAGTTTGGACTTTAGACCACAGAAAGCAATGGGTTTACATAAATGACGAGTTTAGTTCCAAAATTGGGATGTGGGAGCTTGACACCTGCCCTAGCACTTTGCTTTCTTTGTTTGCGGAGTGCTGACAAAGCAACTTGTATTTGTGGGGTGGTAGGGCATGGGATATGGCAATAGAAGACTCTGGATCCACGTAGAAAGGGAGAAAAAAACCCAACGCAGTTGCCACGAAAGGAGACGATGGTACCTTGTTTTTGCCCATCAACTCTGCACTCTCACGTGACTTGTCGGCAATATTAATATATATTGATTGATTGCAGAATGTCAATGGTTAATGAAAGAGGACGAGTTATGTGAGTTATGCACTCGTCTCATGAATTTTGCATCTTCCACAGCAATCAAGTCAAATTAGTTTCTGCTTCTCTAGTTTACGCAGGGACTGTCATTCTCCCTTGTGTATTGTTCTCGAGAAACAGAGCACTAACAGAACAATGTATGTAGAACATGTATAATATAATATAACCCTTTTAATTATTGGACGATTATTAGTTCGAATCGAAAATAATTATTAGTCCAACAATTAATTTTTTTTTTTAATGTTTTCTTTTGTGTCATTTTTCCCGTTAAAAAATTGTTTGAGCACTTGAGGGAAGTCTCTGTTCCAGAATGTAGGTAATTCTATTAGGGCTATTCAGTGCAGATGCATCAGCTGAGAGCATAACCTGTTTTCTTCCTATTTTATTTTTATCTATTACTATTATTTTTCGCTCTTCAGATGTCGTACTTCGGAGTAACTTGAGTTGACATAGACTGGTAGATACTAAGAATGTGTCGGTCTTTCTTTCTTTCTTCTCGACGCTCTTTAATTAGGGGAGACAGCGTTGCGTATTGATACAAGATTAATAAAGAGTGTGCACTATGCTACATCTCTTTAGAGGGGTGTAGTGCTACACTTGCTCTTCCGTGCTTGAGTGAGACTAATTCATTAATTTTGGTATTATTATAAAAATTTAAAAAAATTAAATTATTTAATATATATCAAAATACANAATACATAATTTTTTATAAAATATAAAAATGATGTAATATAAAAAAAAAATGTGTCAATAATTATATTTTTTTAAGTTTACTTTTTGACACTTTTTTTATATTGTGATATTTTTTACATTTTATAAGAAACTCTATGTTCTGACACATATTAATAACTCAATTTTTCCAGACCCCCCTTCTCTTCACCCAAGGTGGAATGCCCAACTTGGAGACTAATACAAGCACCGACAACATAACACTAATTTAGATCATTTTTATAAAGTTGATATCCCAACTTGGAAACTTATATTCACATAAAACCCAAGGTGGAATGCCCAGATTACTGAGACAGGGAGATTAATGGCCCAACGGCCAGAAGACCGAGCACAAGGAATCCAATGGGAAACCATTACATCACAGCCAAAAAAAATAAAATAAAATAAAATAAAATCCATTACTTATTGTACATAATAAAACACTACTGTCATATTTAGAATAAGAGGGAGAGGCAAGCAATTTCAGCAGACCTTAGTAAAGATGATTTTACTGTGATAAATAACTTTGAAGAGGTGGGGTATGCATTTGCATTTACGAATGTATTTGACATTCGACCATTTGTTATGAGTCCCACATCAATTCTACAAAAAAGTGTGGAATTGTACATAAGTCTAAAAAGCTTTCTTTTTGGGCTTAAGACTTAACATTGGTGCTTTCATTGAAAGTCAGAAACGCAGCAGGAGGGGGCGACCTTGGAAATGAGAGACCAGGAAAAAGGTTACCTGACAGAAAGAGTGTCAGACACCCTGAGTGGGCAGCCAATAGTGGGCCGTCCTTGGGCATCCCTCAAGGGGTGGATAATGATATGATATGAGAAGTCTCACATTGGTTCCGCAAGCAATTGTGGGATGGTATTTAAGTAGTGAAGGTATCCTCCCCTAATGGACTAGTCTTTTGGAATAAGTTCTACCTTCGTAACTTGAATTCCTAACACTATTACTATCGATTATCAATAATTGTTCCATGGCAATCTAGAGGTGTATGACTTGTTTCCTTTGTTGGTTTTCGAATAAATTTTTGTATGCACTGCTTACGCATATAAGCCATGTGGATTTGGTAGTTTGGGTTCCATGCTTCACGGTACATACAGCAAGGATAATTATATTTTCTTAGTTGAATCTCTTTATGAAAAAATAGAAGAAGGGAAAGAGGCATGCTTGTTTTGGAGGGGGAGCTGATCCATTCCCAAAGACAACAAACTACATTAGAGAGTATTAGTAATTTATAGATGTAATTGCAATTTTGGTCTTCTATTTTGATAAAATGAACGATTTGGTTCCCTATTTTAAAAATAAATTATTTAGTCCCTTTATTTTCATAAAATGAGCAAATTTAATCCCTCTGTTATTGTACCATTAAAAACTTAATGGAAAATGTTAGTGTGACATTAAAAAAACTAATTTTTTTTATTTCAAATCAATAATTTAAATGCATGTGACATACACATAACTCTTTAAATACCAAAATTAACTCTTACAACAATATTAAGTAGTAATTTTATATATATATAATTTAACTTAAAATGCATATGCTTTGCACATGCCCCATTCTCACCTTATTTTCAAAATCTCTAATTGCAATCCTAATCACACTTACAGAACGCAATAGTACTTGCAAGGAGAGAAAAAAAATCACATAATACAAGGAGCACTTACAACGTCTGTGGGAAGTGCAAAATTTGCTTATCATGGACTGGTTACAGAGATATATCCAACCAAATCATGTTTGCAGATAAGAACTTCTCTTTTTACTGTTAAAATAGCCATTTTGAATCCAAATATGATGAATTCGATAAAAGAAAATTCTTGGCACTACAGTAATTTGCTTGCTGCTTAGTTTTGCGAAAACTTCTTCACTTTCTATTGAGGCAAAAAATAAACAGAACAAAAGCCAACTGCTCACAGCCTATGCCATCACAAGGACAAAAGAACTCAACAGAACAAGGACCTATAAGTGCATCACAACCAGAATTTAGTAGGAAAAAGCATCAAGCTACTAAAAGGAAATTTGGCACAGCATGTTCTGGTGCAGTTCCAATAGAAGGAAGAAAGGGAACATCAAGAATAATTGATAAGCTGTTTCAAACATTTATAGTTTGGGACTGATACAATTTTTTTGTGATGGATCCATTATTTTGGAATAGTTTCAAATATGGCATTTTATGTTATTTTGGTACAATATTTTTGTCTTTTGTGATGGATCTAGTAATTTGGAAAATAGTTTTGGTTATATGTGTTCACCTTGTAGAATCTAAAATGGCTTTATTTGAAGAACTTGACTAAGCTGAAGGAAGCTTGTGCCTTTTTCTCACTTAAAACACAGATCGGGAAAGTCAAAGACTCATACATAGTGCTAACAAAGCTTCTAAAAAAATCGCTCTGTTAGATTGATTTCTTTCTTTTTCTTTTGAAATTCTTATATTTTGTTAGATTGATTCCTAAGTCATGAATCATCTTTAGAACAAAAACTAAACACAGATATATGCAATCCATTGAATACAAGATCAGATTATATGTGATCTAATCGACATTTTAGTTAAAAACTTACGAATAATTTACAACAAAATTGGATGAATAATGCCGTGATGTCCAAAAAATATGGTGATTGGGTAGGAAGGGGGCATGTGCAGAGCACACGCCTTTTAAGTTGAAGATTTTTTTTTATCTATATAAATTATTACTTAATCTTATTATAAGGGTTAATTTTTGTATTTAAAGAGTCATATACATGTCATATGAATTTAAATTGCTGATTTGAAATAAAAAAATATAATTTTTTAATGTCACATCAACATTATAGGTTAAATTTTTAACAATATACTAACAAATTGACCAAAATTACTCATTTTATGAAAATAGAATGACTAAATAATTCATTTTCAAAATAAAAAGATCAAATCAAAATAAAACATCAAAATTACAATTAAACCTAATTTATATTACAGATTACAGACAGCAAGCCAGTGAGCTACTTGTTTTTGTTTCTTTTGCTACTGAGCCAGTGAGCTACTTTACTGCAGAAGGCCTTTTAATTTGGGCCTAAGCCTTTTAATTGACAAGGAACTTAAAACCCAGAGCTTAACTATATAGAACCACACAGCAAAAAAACTATATAGAACCTCAGACCAAAAACAACACATCCTCTTCTTTTCTTGCCCCCGATGTCTTTGTGTCGAGAGGCCCAAAAACCAAAAAAATCCAAAGCCTAATTCTTCTGTGCTATACAAAATTGCTTATTAGCTTTTAACGATATCACAGTCACATCATTAGCAAAAAAATAAAAAATAAAAAATTTATCACAGCAATATGGTATATGTGCTTGCTTAGCTTTGATAACATTAATCAATATTAATATCAATGGTGCACTTTCCATAAATCCTTACTAGCTGTTGTTTGCACGCGGCCTTGTTGTGCGTTTGCTGGTGTCTTTCTGATGAATGAAGTTAAATGGTATATACTATATAGCATGCCCCACTCGAGCGCAGTTTTATACGTTATTTATTATGGTATAAACTATAACAACATGAGGTCCCCAGTGACTATAAACAAAGTAAATAAATATAGCAGCAAGAATTAATCCATATATGTTATTTTTAAAGTTAACCAGGATTCTATCCTAATTAAAGTCGTGAGTTTCCTTTGGTGAACTGCCAGGTGGACTATATCTATATATATCTTCTTTTTCTCTTTTAAAAAAAAAGAAAAAAATCTTTTAGGAAGGTGACTTCCTTATGAAGTCTGTCCGTGAGCATTTGGTTGGACTAGTTAGGTCTCCCAGAAAGGAATATATGGAAAAGAAAAAGAGTTGGGACTAATCAACAAAAAACTATACCTGAAACGCTTCATGAATCATGATACATCTGCATCAGCATGCAACTCTAGATTTGCTAGACAACTAGATTCTTCTATATCGATATATATGAAGCCAGTAATTCCTGCAGTTGCAATCTCATTTTCTCTCACTTGTCTCAGCCATAAATCATTTTTGCTCAATCAATTGCAAGTTTGATATACTTAATTATACAAGATATTGATTGACAAATTATATATATTTGAATAATCTATTAATTTTCCTTTAGTTTGATTTTCAATTAATTATTTATGGAGCAAAACCTAAATTAGGGAAAGTTGTAGATGGCGTTAGTTTAGAAGAAGGGTTCAAATCCAAGGGTGTCCTGTCCCCCGTCTGCTAACCAATGATGAAAGGCAATGAAAATGGCCTCTCAACTCCCAACGATTGTTTGTCTTTTTCCACGTTATCTCTTCTCACTTTATCATTTTGCAAGCAATTCATAAGTAATTTCTGAGAGAGTATCTTATAGTATATATAAACAAAGGATTCGCTTTTTGGAAGGAAACTAGCGAAAGGCGTGAATGTATGTGTTACTTTTGATTATTTTCTTTCCTACCAGACAAAAAAGTCCCAACTAGGTGAAACTGCTGTTAATTTGCAGGAGATAGATCATAACTTGTGCATTCATCGCAACTTTCCTTCCCATGCAAGATCGATGCCTACTAAAATTTTATATACCTCATTAAACTACAAGTCTACAACTACAATAAAGTGAGTTAAGATTTAACTATCCCACTTTGATATGATTTGATGAGGTGTATAATGATGTCGTGTCTCTCATGTTACCCTCACATGTACTTCACCAACATATTTGTTTTGATTCTCCATTTTCGTCACTTGTGGAATATATATATATATATATCATTAGGTTTTCAATACCATTATTTATCGTTGCACCCAACATTTTATGCATAGAGTTATATGTGTTTATGCATTTAAAAAAGAATCCTTGCTTTTTCAAAAGGAGGGAGGAAGTAAAAACTAAGTTAATTACAATATATGTGATCGTTTTACCTTTTGATACATAGTTTTTATTCATGCTCTTCACATTGTAAATAATTTCTATGATCTACCAACACAGACGGCTTCTTCAAATAACAACCAAGATACTGTAACAAGAAAAAGAAAAATCATCTAACACATAGGAGGATTGAGGAAAGTGGAAAACATGGATGCAGCTGTGGTGTGAACATGTGTGCGTTGCATTATTGGTCTCAATTTAATTATAAGAGGAAAGAAGACTTCATAGTCTCGAGCCCTTCCATTAGTTCCAATGTGAACATGGTACGGTGTTGAAGGCGAACGAGCCCAAAGAAATTAAGAAAAGGTTACTTAATTAATTAATGCTTGAAAATACAGATATTTATTATTATAATAAATATTTAGAGAAAAAGACAATTGGAAAATAGGCAACTCCACAGTCCCCGTGATTTGCGACGTGATTAGGAGGAAAAGCATATTTGCTTGGTAGTGGCTGGTACCTAGCGGACGTCTTTTTGCCTATGATTTGGATCTGTAATTAAAATGAGACATATATATATATGCATGTATTTGCCTAAATATAAACTTGTTTGGTCAAAGCTACGACTTGCAATTTGCAGCCCCACTTATATGGAACAAACACCTACTCCTTATCTTCATCCATTTTATCGTTAGTGCCATTCAAATTTGAACATTAAACCTCTACAGTAGAATAGTTAGTATTTAATCATTCGAATGTCCTTTCAGAACATAAAATATAATAATATAAACTATAGATATATACACAATTTGATTCGTTTATTATTCAATATTCAATCCCTCCGGTGGGAAAATTCTAACCAAATGATCTAAAACTTCAAACGATAGACCAGTAGGGAATAGTTAAATGAACATACATATATTTTTCACATACTCACAAAATTCAGAGTTTAGCCACCAACCTATAAAATTCTATTTGACGCAGATGAGATGATGAGGCTTGACTGCAAAAACGGTAGCTTCAATGCCAAATACATGCACGTTTATCATTGATACCTTTTTGAAGATGGATTAGGATTGGCAAAACTATGTATTAAATGATGTAACACACTTTGCATTCCAATGATCCCAAATTTTGTTGCATAGAATTATGGTTTTTAAGTGATGAGGGTGATATATATATATATTGTAAAAGATTTTTCTGTTTAATACTAAATGTTGGAGAGAAAGAGAAAGAGAAAGAGAATGAGACTGAGAGGAGATAACCCATGTCTGAATCAGTGTTGTAGAGTAAAATGAAGCAATGTTAAGATTATGTTAGAAAGGTTTAAGAACGATAGTTTAAGGTAGATAGATATATAATATAAGAATTATTAATGATCCTATCATAGTTGTGGTTTTGAAGCGCATGCTTAGGTTGGTGATGTGAGGAACAGGAGTCCCATCATTGATCCGCACTGAATAAAGTATTTCAAAATCATGCCATTAGCTGGTGCCGGAGACCTACAAAAATTGTCATTTGACCACACCGGACCAGTCTTGACCCTTGTTAACGGCTCTAAACGTTTCGCCGTTTGATACGAGTTAGTGTTAGTCACGAGAAAACGACTCCCCGTTTGATTTTCCGTCCAGAGACAGGGATCGTCAACTTTCGTCGCCTAGTTGCAGTCCTAGTCCCAATCCTGTAACAACCCTCGCCGTAGCTCCCGCTATCACTCACGCTTACGCAGACACACAAAACAACATAACACAACACACCTTTCTCTCTCTCTCCAAAACCAAACAGGCAAATACCCACCAAACAAATGGAAAAAAGAAAGAAAGAAAGAAGAATGTAACAATCTACAGTTCGCTTGTCTCGCGGCAATTGTTTATGATTTGGCTGCCATTTCCATTTAACAGTTTCAATACCCAAAGCCCATCCCCTGCTACTGCTTTTGCCATATTCTCTCTTCTCTTCTCTTCTCTCAAACACTTCCATCACTTTCACTCTCTCATCTGTTTTTCTTTTTTTTTTTTCTCAGTGGGCTTCCCTCCTACTCACTGTTTCACCTCTCTTTTTTCCATTGCTCTCACAAAAACTTAATCCCCACCACCCTCCACTTCTCATTGCTTCGTTGAGGGTAAACTTGTCAAATGGAGAGGAAACAAGGGTTCTTTTCGGCCCTGAAAGACGAGGTTGTTCGGGGATTGTCGCCGGGGAGGTCCAGGGCCAAGAGCCCGGCGAGGACTGCTTCTCCCATGTCAAGTTTACTCCGGCGGAGAAAGAAGCACAACGCCCCGCCCCCTGAGTTGTTGATTGCGAGATCGGGGAGCTTGAGGCCGGTGGAAGCATTGTCGCCGTTAAAGGAGGGGCCCGATGGGACGGATGCTGAAGATTCCAGAGGGGAAGGAAGGTGGGGCCACTGGATGAAGGGACCACTCGCCAGGGCACCTTCTGTTTCCTCCTCCTCTGCTTGCAAAAGGTCCGATCTGAGATTGTTGCTTGGAGTCTTGGGTGCGCCGCTCGCTCCGGTGCATGTTTGCACCACTGATCCTTTTCCTCACCTTAGCATCAAAGACATCCCCATTGTTAGTTTCTCCCTTTCTTTCACTTCTATATGCTCCTTTATTATTTATAGAAATTGTAAATACATGCATCACTTACCTTAGTAATTAATCTTTCGCATTTAGTTTGTTGAGGTCCTGGAAATGTTAAAAACTCAATCAGGTTCAGGTAGCTAATGTGGAATGTCACTGAACAATGACTTACAGAGTAAAATTGTCTAGAGTTTGTATTGATTCAGCTGGAGTATGGAGTTTTGATCACTCTGTTTGGACCCAAACAGGGCTTGGGGTGTATATGGGAAAGGTGACGACTTGAACCCTGAGACGAACCAAATCGACACGGCAGTGTATAGTTGCCAAAGGATTAAGAGGAGACTTTTGTTTGGATGACTTTAAATCAAGAAATAATTTGTGTTTCAATGATTTAGATATTATACTCTTGTACCTGACCCTGAATTTTTGGAGTTAGTATGTTTTTCATGCAGTGTGTATTCATATGAACTCAAGGTTAAATCATCAATTTATGACTTTTGGTATGAAAATAGGTTTTGATGTCTTTGATCAACCTAGGTGAAATGGCAATCATCCAAAACCAATGTTAAAAAAAAAGGATGCAGTAAGCACTTAACATGCAACTAAATACCAGCAAATATTCTATCATGTTAAGCATCTGAATGGTTCATTCTGTTTCTTGGGTAACGTTTAGAGTGTTTTGAGTGTACTTCTAGATGGAGCATGTCTGCTGATTGGGGGTAGATGAAAAGTGAAGGGTGGGGGATGTTGATCTTGTGGTGGTTTCACTTCCAACAGTTGATAAGATCATTAGAACACAATATGATCTCATTTCGTGTTGTTGCAGGAAACTTCTTCTGCTCAGTACATATTGCAGCAGTACACTGCTGCTTCAGGAGGCCAAAAGCTTCAAAATTCTATTAACAATGCTTATGCCATGGGAAAAGTGAGAATGATAGCTTCTGAATTTGAGACAGCTAACAGAGTCATAAGGAATCGGAATTCTTCCAAATCTGCAGAATCAGGTGGGTTTGTCTTGTGGCAGATGAATCCAGACATGTGGTACGTGGAGCTTGCTCTTGGTGGTAGCAAGGTTCATGCTGGCTGTAATGGGAACCTTGTGTGGCGGCATACACCTTGGCTTGGTGCACATGCAGCAAAAGGGCCGGTTAGGCCTTTGCGACGTGCCCTTCAGGTGAAGCTACCTGTCCTGTATGGTTCTTTTATTTGTTCTTTCCTCCCTTTCTTTGTCTTTCCCCCTCATAATTTAGACTTCTTTTTATTCACAGGGTCTTGACCCAAGAACAACTGCAAGCATGTTTGTTAATGCAAGATGCATTGGGGAGAAGAAGATAAATGGAGAGGACTGTTTCATCCTCAAGCTCTGTGCAGATCCTCTGACATTGAAAGCCAGGAGTGAAGGCCCAGCAGAGATCATAAGGCATGTTTTGTTTGGGTACTTCAGTCAGAAAACAGGACTACTCGTTCACTTGGAAGACTCCCATTTGACCCGCATTCAGAACAGTGGAGGAGATGCAGTGTATTGGGAGACCACGATAAATTCATTTCTTGATGACTACAGGCCTGTTGAGGGAATTATGATTGCTCACTCAGGTCGTTCTGTAGTAACACTTTTCAGGTTTGGGGAAACAGCAATGAGCCACACTAAAACCAGAATGGAAGAAGCATGGACCATTGAGGAAGTGGCATTTAATGTCCCTGGCCTTTCAGTGGATTGTTTCATTCCTCCAGCCGAGCTAAGGTTTGCTTCTATGAGTGAAGCTTCTGAGCTTCCTCAAGGCCAGAGGGTAAAAACTGAAGTTGCAGCAGTTGCATACCACCCCAAAGTTGCTCATCTACAGAAATCACATGACAGCAATGTCAGTAATATTAACTGGACAGTGGATGTTTAGCAAAGGGAAAGTTTCATAGTAAACAGGTCTCAGTTAGCCTAGGTGTCTAGTTTTAATGCTTTTGCTGGACTGACAAGTTACTGGAGGTAAATGGTAAGATTGCAGCAGGGTTGTCAAGTGAAGTTTTCTGCTGTGGGTCATTGCCTCGTCAAATTTGTAAATAGAAATGATCAATTATATATCCCCGAAAGGTGACTTTTAATACTGTCTGTGGGTTTTTGGTGGATGATTTTGCCGGGCAAGGTTTGTTTTTCCACTTGTTGGGAATCTGCTGATCATTTGACTGCTATATAATTCGTGTAGATTTTATGTGAAAGCATTCAACCATGATGCTTGAAGATCAATTCTGGTTATTTTGACCTCTGTTTCCTCACTGACGAGTTTTGGCTTTTCAGTTTCAGGGCATTAATATGTAAGTTGTTAATGCTGGTGACACGCCAAGGAAAGTTCTTCCATCTTTCATGGAAATTTCATAGTTGTAAGGACTCTTAGATGCGTTTTGCGCTGATTTCTAGTATGGATTGTAACCCAAGTACCCAGAGTAAGTAGAAGCTAAATTTGTCCTAGACTATTTCTATGTTTACTGCTTGTAGTAAGGACGTATACATTGAGAATTTGCCAAAAGGCTATAAAAATTGTTAATTTTAATCATTGGTAGAAATGTTTCGAGCTTGCCTACATTCTTAGAATC
Source organism: Cercis canadensis (assembly GCA_003255065.1). Classification (NCBI taxonomy): domain Eukaryota; kingdom Viridiplantae; phylum Streptophyta; class Magnoliopsida; order Fabales; family Fabaceae; genus Cercis; species Cercis canadensis. Next base: position 566,594 of record QAOA01008735.1, read on the forward strand.
ATTGAACTATATGTTTCTTTTCATTAGGAAAAGAAAATGATATATTTTTTTTACTTCAAATCTTCGTTGGCATGTCTTAGACTTGACTTTATGATGCAATTGTGACCAGTCTGTATCCTTTATACCCTGCTTATGCTAATGGTTGCTGTATGAAACGTGCAGTTTGATGTGAAATATATGAATCAGTAAGAAGATTATTTGAATGTTTAATACCGTGCTTGGGTCCTTCACATTTCTCTCCTAAATCTTTGAATCATGAGCCGAGACCAAAGAGATGGAAAGTTTGGATGCATTACTTTTTATATTTATATGTGAATCTTAACAATTAAAAATAATCTGAACGTTTTCTCTTTTGCAACTAAACTAATCTGAGTCACTATACATAATTTGGTTATTGGTCATTAGCTTTCAACGGATGGCCACAAAATAATAATCCTTAAATGGTGTAAATTGTTCCAAGTTTTATATCATCTGAAACAAAAACCAACAAGAGTAGGGTGTTAACTCATTTTTTTATTATCGCTTGAAGCTTCGTTGTAGGACGTAACAAGTAAGTATAAGTAGTCATTTCTTCTAAGGCACCTTCTGGCTCTGGCCAATCACAGTTTCAACTTTGAAGCACCAATAAAATCTACAGTCTTGTAATGTTTGGCAATTATTTACTCGGTCGTCTCTGATAAACTGTTTACTCATAAGCTTCTCTATTAAACGCATCAAACTGTGCCTGGGAAGTAGAAGCATGGTTCCCGAAATCCCCAGGAATGGATAGCAGAGTCTTTTTCACGATTTTTAATATTCTCGTTGTCACTCCCCTTTGGTACCGATATGGACATATATATTCTCAGTTAAATTACTATTTAGATCATAGAGATTATGTAATTTCTCAATTCGGTTCTTAACGTTTTAATTTTTTAAATTAATTTCAAAATTAAATAAAATCGTCAAAGAAAACCCAGAGAGATGGCTACGTAACTAAACAGCCATATAAGCAGACTAGCCGGTACGTCCACAAATTGAGTTGAGGACTCCATCCAATTTTAGGCTTAATCAAAATGTTAAAATTTATTAAGGACTCAATTAGAAAAATAAAAAGGTTAAAGACCAAATTAAAAAAAAAAATCTATTAATCCTTAGGGACCCAAATAATAATTTAAGCTAAATTCTTTTTCTGTTTTTAGCCTCCTTGGGTGAGAATAAGAATATCCCGTGTCAAATTTTTATTTCTGAAGTGATCACCAATTCTATTGCTGAATATTTGAAACACATCCAAATAAAATTGGGCATTTTTTGTTGAAGTTTAATAATGTCCTAGCTTTATTGGCTGTTTAGAACTAGATGACTGCCAAATTCTACCAAAAGCTCTATTATGTGGTTTTAACTGTAAACACGCAACGGTGATGAGATTTTCTTATGATAAGCAATAAAATTATGTGGTATTGCAACTTAATTATGTAGGTTTCTTTGTAAATTTCCTCGATTTTAGGTTTACAGGTGTTTAGGGGTGTCTTCATGGCATGGATTATGCAGTGCTATTCAGCAGCACCAACCCTCACGACCATCAAGAAAATGATAACTGGTATAAACAAAGACAGTTTGCTTTACTGTTGCGGTAGTTAAAAGCTCACTTCTCTGCAGATTATGCCTTTTTTAATATAACAAGACAGCAGATTCTTCTAGGTATCACCATCAGCATTGATCTGTTCTACTGATACTCAAAACAAATAAAACTCTTTTATGAACATACAGGTTTTGGATTTGAACAACTTTGAAACTGCAATTCCATACAAGCAAAACATGCTCAAGTCCCGCATAGTTTGATGTGTCCATATTACAAATCTGGTCTTTGCCATCATTATTATTATTTATTTCCCATGCTGATCGTACAAACAAAAAATAAATCATCTTGGTATAGTTAATTAAACGAGTCTTCTAAGCATGTCCTCAAGAGAAAGCTCAAATCTAAGAAACCTTCTTTTCATGCTTTCCACGGTTCCACCTATAGCAGCCGCACATTCTTGAGACCACCACCATCTGTACTTATTTCGTTTTTAATCAATATTCTGGTTTCTACCAGTTATGGTGTATATATTTATTTGAAGAATCAAGTTTAGGAATTGATGGGACCACATTCAGCTTCTCATTTGAAGGGGATTGCTCACCCATTTTGAAGCTGTGGACCTGTGGTCCCTCATCTCCTTTTAGCAACTTACTGCTTCACTCTATGCACAACATTACATTTCAGATTATCAACAGGAGAAATCAAAAATAATTGTGGGTTAAAGGTGAGGAAAAATTCCACAATGTACTTTCATGTTTAACGAGATTTTTTACTCTTTTTGCTTAAACAAGGGCTTTAGATCAGTAGAGGCATAGGAGTAGAGCATTAGAGCTGTTGACAAATGAACTTGATCGACATTCTAGTCTTCTAGATACTGGACAGCATGATGACAAATTTGCATAGGAAATCAGAAAATTTTGTTTTTAACATAAGTCTACCGTACGAGACATCTACCAAGTTTTAAATATCTTTTGCTTACGCAGACGGCAGACCCTTTGTCACATCAGGACAAAAAAGCTATTGTAGGAGAAAGGAAATGAAAAGAGAGTAAAGTGGCATAAAATATAAAGGAAGATAAGCTTTTTCCATGAACAAGGACATAACTTAAAAGTGCTGCCGGGATTTAGTAGCTAACAAGAAAGATAGATGAGGACCACTTGCTTTCTGATGTGGGAAGCACTTAATACAAGAGAAGATTAGGTTAATGTAGAATATAAAATTCCTAAGTGTGAAAGAAACGTCGTAAAGCATCCAAGCGCATCTGAAACTGTCTATCCTCTTCTTTCTTGTGAGTATGTGACTATGTTGTATATATATATATGCATTATAGCAAACTAACAATGAACATGCAATTGATCATTCACTTATCTTCTAGATTATGGTAGATGAGAAATATTTAAGAGACGGATCTTTCTGCGGAGAAGCTAGTTTACTTATGCAGAAGAACAAAACTCCCCGCAGTCCATCATTTTGTGACTAAGAGCGGCACACAACTCCAAAATTATGTTCAAGTGCAATAGTCGCTGTGAAACCTGGGTGAAGTAGAAGCAATTCATGTGTTGCTTTTGCTCCACCAACATAATTTTAACTATGCGGTCAACTATAAGTTAATGCATTAGCAACAAGAGAATCACAATCTGTATGCTTTCTCAAAGATTTAGGGTGTATTTGGATGAAATATTTGGTAAGTTTTTTTTACCACAAATATATGTCTTATTTTTTTGGAGATAAATATAAACACTAAAATAAAATAAAATAAAGTTTTGTTATTTTTTTTAGTGATTAAACTAAACTTAGTACCCCTTTGCTACATTAGCTTAAGTGGTCACAGGACATGCCTTTGGATAGGCATGGGGTGAATTAAGGGTCAANTTCTGCGGAGAAGGTAGTTTATTTATGCAGAAGAACAAAACTCCCCGCAGTCCATCATTTTGTGACTAAGAGCGGCACACAACTCCAAAATTATGTTCAAGTGCATTAGTCGCTGTGAAATCTGGGTGAAGTAGAAGCAATTCATGTGTTGCTTTTGCTCCACCAACATAATTTTAACTATGCGGTCAACTATAAGTTAATGCATTAGCAACAAGAGAATCACAATCTGTATGCTTTCTCAAAGATTTAGGGTGTATTTGGATGAAATATTTGGTAAGTTTTTTTTACCACAAATATATGTCTTATTTTTTTGGAGATAAATATAAACACTAAAATAAAATAAAATAAAGTTTTGTTATTTTTTTTAGTGATTAAACTAAACTTAGTACCCCTTTGCTACATTAGCTTAAGTGGTCACAGGACATGCCTTTGGATAGGCATGGGGTGAATTAAGGGTCAAGGAATCTAACCCTGGTTTTTTCCCCCTTCCCCGGCTGGAGCAATGCTCTCTCGTATTTTTTTTTTTTCTGAAAAAAAANTTTTCTGAAAAAAAAAAACTTAAAACCCCTATTGGTTTCGCTAATGACCAAGTGATTACATAATTTTACGAAAAAGAAACAAGTTGTCGATAATATCTACTAGATATTGTAGTTCGGTAGGATAGCAAAATAAGATTTGGACTAAAGAAGCAGATTTATAAAGTGCTTTTAAGAGAATGAAGATTTGGTGAAACTTTGTGAGATGTATATCAGTGCTTCTTATAGTAAGTGCTTTTAAAGAGAATCCGATTATAAAAGCGTGCCATTTATTTTATACGCCGCTTGGTGCCATATTTATTATTTGGCCTTTCAACAACTTTCCAAGTCCATACTTAAATTCCGCTGAATCTTGATAGAAAATCAGGTAAACCTCCTCCTCTAAGAAAACCTCAAATCTGAATGTGGGTCATGGCTGCCAATGCCATGGATTCCCTAAGGAAAGAGAAAAGAGTGACCCCCATCCCCAAAACTCCTTATAACACCAGCGATGATATGACCAGCGACGAGTCTCCTGATCAGTTTTGCAGCAGCCCTTGTTGTTTCTTTTGCACCATGAAAGAGCCAGATGCGAGACTCAGGAGAGTCGGAATAGGCGACTTTTTTAAAGAGATGGCTCTAAGTGACAATCAACAACATGTTTTGGTGCTGAGTGGCCTATGGCATATCGCTATGTCTCAACCCAATGACCCCCAGTACCCTTCCCTCGGCATATTCAACTGCATGGCAACTCTCATCCAAAAAGGTATAAAAGACAGAAACTGGCTTCTTAACAATCAAAATATATATATACCCTATTATGCTGCTCATATTATTGGTTCTTACACTATGGATAAGGAGGATTTTGCACAAATAGCTGTACAATCAGGTGTCATACCATCCCTAATGGAGCTTCTGAGAGGAAAACTCAGTTGGGTTGAGCAAAGGGTTGCCGTTAGGGCACTGGGACACTTGGCCAGTTATGAGAGTACCTTTGGTGCTGTTGCAGAGTATGAACAAGAGGTGGTGAAATTGGCAATGAACTTAGCTTCCACTTGCCTAGAAGTGGTTTATGCTAATTTTGTAAGGGTGAATGATGTGAACAAAAGACTCAAATATCACAGCAACTTGCTGACTAGGGGTATTGGGGATTTAGAAATGGAGAACCGAAAGGCTGAGGAATGGGCAAGCCAACTTCAGTGTTGGTCTCTTTATATTCTTAATTGCTTTGCCTGCAAAGAGAGGTCTCTAAATCTTATTTGCAAGATTGAGTTTTTGGAAGATTTGTGTGATATGTGGGGTGGATTGGTGAATCACACATCACCAGCTGGGTTTGGACTGATTAGAATATTATGTTATAGTAAAGTAGGAAGGAAAAGGATTGCTGAATTGCCAAAAGTCATAAAGACTCTTGGTAATCTCTCAAGATCTTCGGATGATTGGCAGTATATGGGTATTGATTGTCTTCTATTGCTTCTCAAGGACCCAGATACGAGGTACAAAGTTATTGATGTTGCAGCCTTATTTCTTACTGATTTGATTGAACTTAGAAACCTTGGAGATAAATCTAACCTAGGTGAAGCAATCACAAAGGTGCTTCTTCTGGAATATAAACATGGTAAATTCAAATTCAATAAACACAAAGTTGAGAAACCATTACAGGAAATTCTGGATTTGAAGGTGCAGAGGAGGAATAGGGAGAAACTAATGTCTGAAGAAAAGTTACAAGAGAGAAGGGTTTTGGTAAGTTTGATAAAACAAGAAGCAAATCACATGTTTTGGTATGGAGAGGTAGAAGAAGCTTTAATAAAGTATTCTGAAGCACTAGACAAGTGCCCGTTAAAATTTAGAAAAGAAAGAATGGTGCTTTATAGTAATAGAGCCCAATGCCATATGCTGCTTAAAGACCCAGATTCAGCCATCAGTGATTCAACTCGAGCTCTTTGCCTCTCCAACCCAGCAAACGCACACTTTAAAAGCTTATGGAGGAGGTCACAGGCTTACGACATGAAAGGAATGGCCAAAGAGAGCTTGATGGACAGCATAATGTTCATTAATGGGTGTATCAAATCAGATAACACCAAGCGTGTCAAGATCCCATATCATGCTGCTCGTATGATCAGCAAACAGATGAATGCCACGTGGCTGTTTGCCACTGCTCACTCAAAGTTGACACCCAAAAATCTAATGGTGGAAAAGTTAAAAGAAGGAGAAGCTAATGGAGGCAATGAGGGAAACTATGAACAACAACCGCATGATGATCATATGAAGCTGAGGATGATGGTGGAAAACAGAGGTGATCTCATGCACGGTAAGTTTAGTCTTGCAACCTGCAGGTTTTATTTTATGAAAAAAGTAGATTATAACATTATGTTGTTAAATTTGAAAGCTTGTTAACTCATTTGAAATTTTTGAATGACTTTGCCTGTTTAGTATCTGATATGGCGTGCGCAAAGTTTTGTCTAACTTTACAGCGTTTTTGTACGTGTGACCATCAGTGAATCACTTTTGGTGGTAACTTTTTCAGGTCTTTCCACCATTATTGAAGAACCTTTTCTCACAAGAGAAACAGGTAGGAGAAAGATGGAAAGGGCAAGAAGGAGACTAAAGAAAGCTGCTGTAGCTCGATCAACGTAAGTCAATTTGAATTGGCCTATTAGATGCGGAGGAAGAGAATCTATTGTGTCCTCAGATTTTGGCTACTAGCTTAGATAGATATATAATTGTATGAATGTGTCTGTCCTTGCAAATTAGTAATTGAGCAGCATATAGAGCGCAGCTGAAACAATGTATTCTACAAAATGGGCAAATGGGACTGGTTTTGTGGTACATAATAGCAATTTATAAAGCACTGATTGATTAACACCAGCAGCACCCAGGGATTAATGGAGAGGACCACATATCCATCTTGAATATAATACTATTCTTACTTGTTTCTTTGTCAGTAGTACATTAGAGAGAGAAATAACATAAGTACAAAGGACTTTATGAAACTCGAAAATTATTACACACTTGTGTGAGTTACCTGGAAAATGGGGCATGCCAGCTTCAAGTTTGAATTATGAAAGAACCAAATAGAATTTCTGAATTTGCAATGCCTGTGAGCGCTTAGAATTGGAGTTCGTAATCTTCCCTTTGAAATTATTTAACGCAGTTTTGGTTGATAAATTGTATTTTACAGATATACTGAGCTCAAAGATATAAATTAAGAACAAAGTTCAAAACTTTTATGAAAAAATAAATAAAATCGATCCCAAGCACTTTGATGATACAATCCTATTTAGTACTTTTATTAAGAAAATGTATCTTTAATTTAAAATACAAATAATTATTGTTGATATTCTCTATTTATTCTTGCTCCTTCTCTTATCATTATCCAGTACTTTCTACATTTTCTTTGAGGTGGAATACTTTTTTATATTTCTAAAACCAATTCTCAAATACCAATTCACATAAAAAAAAAAAATCTTTGACGTGAGGATTCTTTCAGCCCAAGCCGTAGTGTCATGGACCAAGGTGTTATAGATTTTAGGTTATAGGGGTTAATTATTCATGTGTTTGCACCTTTGTGGTGACTGCAGAAATTCTTCACAATGGCGTCATTTAAAATTGTTGGCTGATTCTCTTTTATTAGGTTGTAGTATTTTTCTTCTTTTTCTCTTATGTACCAAAACAATGTGATTGGTGGGCACTAATCTCCATTCCAAATTTGATCATCTTGACCATCTCTTATCTAAAAGTACCCCCTAATTGTGCAAAATTTAAGAAAGACAAGGAAATTAGGGAAACGGCGCTTCCTTGCATCACCCATAATTCACATGTCTTTAAAATAAATTAAATAACTAGGGAAGACAGAAAATTTGAGGTTTGATTGATCCTGAAAATTGAATATTAGGCCAAACAAAAAAAAATCATAATAATTAATTACGATAGAGTTTGATCGCAGTAATGGATCATGATCTTTCTGTAAGATTCCACATTAAACTTTTAACGTTATTCAAAATATGTATTTGCAATGTTATAGCTTTACAAAAGAAGAATTGAAAAAAATTATTTTAAGTAAAAAAAAAAAATACAAAACATGGGTAGCACTACAACTGCATCATGGATCAAATCGATATAATTTCAATATATAATTAATTAATATGTAGATGTGATTATTTAATTATGATTACAAGTAAGAAATAGGTGTTCATATAATCTAATAATCATAGTTCTTGTAAGATGTGCGATAAATTTGAATTGGAATAATTTTCAGAGAGACATTTCTCCCTAGTGTAAAAGTGGTGGATCCGCAGACAAGTCCATGTAAGATGGAAACAAAGAGAACAGTAATACCCACATATGGAGCAGATAAAATCCACGTGATAGGGAGGTCAGTCCAACCTGAGATGTCATGGCTCCTGTCATGAGGTTGAAGTTACATATGTCTGTTAGTTCATGAACCAAATATCCAGTGAGCAAAATCATCGTAGCCATTCCGATTATAAAGTAGACTGACGGTTGTCTATTGTTACACCTACTTTCTCCCCATACACTATCTGTCTCTGTGGCCCCTGTTTTGTTTTTAAAAACAAAATATTATTATTAACAACTCTTCTTTGTTTTCTGCTGCTTTCTCCATCTCACACTCAAAAACAATGAGCTGGTGGTGGGCTGGAGCCATTGGCGCTGCCAAGGCAAACCACCTTTCCTGCTTCCAATTTGTTTAATTCTGTTTTTCTATTACTTCTTGTTGGCTGATTTCTCTTTCCGATTACGCCTAATTCTATGTTTTTCTAATACCGGTGTTGAATTTTGGTGATTTTTCAGAAGAAATTCGATGAAGATGATGCACCACGAAGCTTCCAGAGCGTGGGGCTGGTGATCGGCGTGACCGGCATCGTGGGCAATAGCCTAGCTGAGATTCTACCTCTGGCGGATACACCCGGGGGACCATGGAAGGTCTATGGTGTGGCTCGCCGACCCCGACCCAATTGGAACGCCGATCATCCCGTCGAATATATCCAGTGCGATATCTCCGACCCAAACGACACCGAATCTAAGCTCTCCGTATTAACCGATGTGACCCACATCTTCTACGTCTCCTGGATCAGCCGACCCACCGAAGCAGAGAATTGCGAGATCAATGGTTCTATGTTCAGGAACGTGCTTCGCGCCGTCATCCCCAATGCTCCAAATCTCCTCCACATATGTCTTCAAACTGGTGCCAAACACTACCTTGGGCCATATGAGTTGATGGGCAAGATCAAAGCCCATGAGCCACCTTTCACGGAGGAATTGCCTCGATTAGATGCACCCAATTTCTACTACACCCAAGAGGACATACTGTTTGAGGAGGCTGAGAAGAAAGAGGGTTTGACTTGGTCGGTTCACCGCCCCCGAGTCATATTCGGATTCTCCCCTTATAGCTTGATGAATCTTGTAGGAACACTTTGTGTGTACGCCGCCATTTGCAAGCACCAGGGGCTCCCCTTGAAATTTCCAGGATCCAAAGCCGCCTGGGAGTGTTATTCAGTGGCTTCGGATGCAGATTTGATTGCGGAGCAGCACATATGGGCGGCAGTGGACCCATATGCCAACAACGAAGCCTTTAATATCAATAACGGGGATGTATTTAAGTGGAAGCATTTATGGAAGGTGTTGGCAGAACAGTTTGGGATTGAGGATTTCGGGTTTGAAGAGGGTTCGAATTTGAGGTTGTCGGAGAAGATGAAGGACAAGGGCCAAGTGTGGGAGGAGATTGTGAGAGAGAATCAGCTGCAGCCCACCAAGTTGGAAGACGTTGGTGACTGGTGGTTTGCGGATGTTATATTTGGAGGGGAGGACCTGTTAGATAGCATGAACAAGGCCAAAGAGCATGGCTTTTTGGGATTCAGAAACTCCAAGAATTCCTTTCTAACTTGGATAGATAAGACCAAAGCTTACAAGATTGTGCCTTAATGATCTTGCTACATGTAGTAGTTTCTGGCTTGTGATGTGGGTCTTCTTGTACTTGGGAGCTTGTCGAATTTCTATGAAATAAAACAGAGGGATAAGGTGGTTTAGTCATTAGTGTAAGAGATTGTGTATCCATATTTGTATTCTGTTTGTAATAATAATGACAGTTATATGTCCGTTGCAGTGGAAATCAAACAAATAAACTTACACTTATACAGGTGTTTAGGAGTGTCTTCATGGCATGGATTATGTAGTAATGCTATTTAGCAGGACCAAGGCTCACGGCCAGAAATACAACATTACATACCAAACTCAAATATATAAAGCGAGACCCACTAAGGAAAAGCAATCAAATAAGATACGACAAAGATTAAAAAGAATACGAAGAAGAGGATAATATGCTTTAAACTAAATATACGTTCTACAAAAAACTAAATAAAAGATTGAGCGAATGAGTGTAGTAGGTTTTGGATCTACAGGTGTTTAGGAGTGTCTTCGTGGCATGAATTATGCAGTAATGCTATTTAGCAGGACCAAGGCTCACGACCATCAAAAAAATGTAGCTGGTATAAACAAAGACAGCTTGTTTTTTTTCTTTTGGTAAGATAACGGGGCATAAAGCCCAATAGAAGGACCAACTACAAACTAGAAACTGGGGGCAAGATATACCCCAGATCATCATCTACAAGCAGACGTAACAATGCATGCGGAGGAGAAGAGAGGTGCATGGCACCCAAGGCTTGACCAAGGCTAAAATTAGCCAATCAGTCGGCACAGTTATTCCCTTTTCTGTCCGTGTGTTGAATATTAACGTGTCAATCCTTCTTTAACAAACCAAAGATCTTGTTCATCAGTTGCAAATGCTTTCCACCGAAGCTGTCCTTGCGAGAGAGACTATTGACAGCAGACAGGGAATCACTCTCCAAAACAACCATCTTGTATACCAAACGCCACGCCATTTCCAGACCCTCCAAAATGCCCCAAAGCTCAGCACAAAACGCAGAGGTGTTACCTAGATTTCGCACCACTCCAGTCACCCACTCACCTTTATCATCTCTTAGCAAAGCTCCACAACCCGCCACCCCGAGGTTCCCTTTTGACGCACCATCGGAGTTGAGCTTAACCCAACCTAAATCCAGAGGTAGCCAATGCACTAGAGTTAACTCTATAGGAGAGATAGTTGCTGTAGCATTAACTGATAGGTTACAATTCTCTATAAAATCAATAATCACCTTACACGGGTTATAAGGTCTTGTGAAGTTAGGATCAAACATGGCCAAGTTCCTCCATTTCCAAAGCATCCAAGCTGTAACTGCCCAAATAATACTCCAATGCGCTTCCCCACACCTCCCAAGTTCTTATTAAAATTCTTTTCTATTTACTATAACGTTCCTTATTGCTCTACTTAAAACTTAAAAGTACACTTCCTCTGCAGATTAGGCCCAAACATTTTCTAAATTAATGAGGGCCAGACCTGACCCAATATCTAGCCTTTTTTATTAAAATTTTTAATCATTCTATAAATTTTGGCCCAGTCAAGACCTGATTTTTAAGCTAAAGCCCTATATTTAATTTTTGGACTGAATTGGGGCCCCAACGCAGACTAGTTAAATATGAAACTTGCCTTCTTTCGTCTGTTTGGTTTTGGTTGCTCCGGCATCTTCCAGTTGCTTTACTCTGCTTCGCTGGAAAGAAATGGTCCTTACAAACTTTAACGGAGCTGGTATTGGATTTGGTATGCCTAGATTTTCTCCCAGATTTCCTTTGGGGCATTCTGGATGTTATACTTTAAATTCGGAATCTTAAATTTCTATCTCACAGTGAAATTGGTTTTCAGGTTTTGGTATAGGTTGCGGTTTTGGTGTAGGATGGGGCTTCGGAGGTCTGTTGTTGCCTGATATAATTAATTTCTGGTCCATTTCCTTTTCTGGGTTCGTTTTGTTTGAAATTTCTAGACGTTTTCCAAGCTGGGAATCGGTCTATCTCTGTGCTATACTTAATTTCCCCTTTACATTGTTGTGGTTTCACATGCTCTTATGAATACTTCATAATTGGTCTAAGGAAGGCCAAAAAAAAATTGGTCTAAGGGGTAAATTTGGATATTAGGCTAATCAATGTTCGAATTGTGAGGCATCTTTTTACCCATTGAGTAAGCATTCTTCTAACTGTTAAATCATTCGTTTAGATAAGCTTGTATGAAAGAATAAGCCTACTTTTAACAATCTTGTTCTCTTTCTTACTCCAATTCTGCCATACCTATTTGTTTCTTTACTAGCCTTTTGTACAGTACCATTCAATGTTCCGCACCTCTTCCCCTGTGGTGGGCAGTTGTGGAGGTTTTGATTCACTAGTGAAAATCCATCTCTCCATTAACTCTCGTTAGCTAGTGGAAATTGAACAGCAGTGGGAATTGGCTCGTGCATCATCTGCCGCAACCACTGAACTTTGGCTGCTAGCTATCAACCATTTAAGTTATAAACTACCTTCTTTTCTTGAGGTCACTTGGTTCTCTGGCAAGTTACTTTCTCTTCCATTTCACATTGAGGTTAGCAGGTGATATTTGGCTTTCTAGTTTGAAATGGTTGTAGGGAAGCTAGAATACAAAATTCAGTAATACATACCTTACTGTCTTTGTTTTTGCGTGTCATATTTATCTGGTTTCTCACCGGAAATCAGGTTAAGTTGAATTCCCCGCCATACTTAGTTCGTTGGATTGAAATTTGTCTGCATTATAGATAAAAATGATCATTTTATGGGCACTACAACTAAGAGGATTTTGAAATTTTGTCATGTTTTTAAATGATGACTCTGTAAGAAGAAAAGTCTACCTTCTTTCTTTAGGCTATCAGGAAAAGTAGCCATGAAGTGGATCAATGGGGGCACTAGTTCTTGATATTTCTTACCTCTAGACTCTAGTCCACAAATGGCAGCCTTCCTCTCTTTGATCGGACTTGCTGCATTTTGTTGTTGTTTTTTCTTTTTCTCTTTCCTGTAATTGTGAGAGGGATTCCCGTGGTCTGTCTTTTCAACTTTGGTAAAATTGATCACCACTTTCTTAACTATGTTCATTCTACTTAATAACCAACAAGAATATGGAAACAACTATATTTCAGGATCTTGCTATTGCAGTCTGGGTTTTTGCCTCTTACAAGTGTGGCAAAGTGATGGTTGAGTTGTCATCGTCCCCCACCCCCACAAAAAAAAAAAAAAAAAAAANAAAAAAAAAAAAAAAAAAAAAGGGTGGTATTAGAAACCTCTGGAAAATGATGCAGATGCAGATGCAGATAGTTAGATTATTTGGATGTGTACTTGAATCTTGCAGTCTTGCTGCTGCATTCTCTCCCGCAATTGGGACTTAATGAAAGTCCTCGTCTTATAATTGTTATTGGTTTTCTAACACCAACTGCTCAAGATCCCCTTTTTTCTTTTCTTATTATGGAACGGATGACTTTTCTAATCTATTGTCTTTATGTTGCACAGGTATGCCATTGAATCTCCTGGGTCTTGGTGTAGGTATAATATTATATCTTTGCTTCCTTTTCTATTTCTCAGGTTTTATGTTTTTAGTTTAAATGACAATGCCATGATAGACAATGTGGGTGTCCTTCTTCCTACAAACTTCCCATCTTATAAATTAAACCCAAGACCTCTTCATGAAAAGGGCAGATGCATGATTGCCAAGTAACACTGTTGTTACCAACTCTTTCCATCCTTATCTGAGACACTAGTTTCGATTTTACTCTTGTTTCCCCATTGGTATCTGGTTTTGGACTGTCTTTCTGATTTAATGTGTATGAATTGAATCTGTTGTATTGAGTTGGGCATGTTGGATCTTTGAAGGTGGAGGCTGTGGAGTGGGTGTAGGACTTGGTTGGGGGTTTGGTACTGCTTTTGGTAGTCAATATCGGTCTTCAAGAATCACATTTCAAGGCGTGGAATTTGACAGTAAGGAAAAAGGTAACACCAAGGAGCTCTCAGAAGTTAGAGCTTCACGGTAGTGTCCCATAAGTGTGCACCTTCAACTTGACGTAGCATGCTGCTGAAAGCCAGTTAATATTGTGATTTCCATTGCTGTCAGAATTGGCACACTTCATGGAATCTTTGTAGTAACAAACAGCCTCTAGAGATATAATAGTGCCCGAGTTTTTAATGTGTTGCCCTTTTTATTTTATCTCTGAATTACCGATATGGTATATTGAAAGTTACGCACATTTCGTTAATTTTGCGACTATTCATTCAAAATTTAATTTAATTAAGAAATTAAAATATAGTTTAACCTTTCTTTTTCTTCAGCCGGACCCAGAAGGTTTGGCTTAAGCTTATAAAGTTAAAAAATAGAATAATAATAAAAAAAAAAAACATCACCATTTGAATGAACAAAATGTGAACGCTGGAAGATTCCAAATTAATTATAATTTATTAAAACTGAAGATCATATTTTTATATAATAACCAAAAAAAAAAACTATTTAGCGACAATGAAGTTATGAAAATTTGTTAAAGAATTGACTAGTCAAGTTCGTAGTTGTGGAAAAAAAAAATAATAAATAAAAAAAAATAACAACTAGTCTAAACTTAGCAGCGAAATCCTCTGGCCCTGTGGACTTCTCCTTTGTTTCACGAGGCGGCTACTATCGTCTAACCCTCCCAAAAAAAAGATGGTAGTTACCACTTACCGGCACGTGCAAGATGGTAGGTAAACTACCTCCTTTCTTGCAATTAAATCCCAGTGCCTCTGTTTCCAAACTATCCTCTTTGGTCATTCTCTACAGAGAAAATAGGCGTAAATTCTCTTTTGGAACCATGGCAGATCGCAGAATTTTCAGCCTCTCACAGGTTGCCCAACACAAATCCAACAAAGATTGTTGGCTTGTTATCAATGGCAGAGTAATAAATCATTCTCTCTCTCTTTCTCTTTTCCACACACACACACAGAGACAGGGTAGTTTATGTTTGTCGTAAGACTCACAACACGATTATATATCTGAATTTTGCAGGTGTTGAACGTGACAAAGTTCTTGGAGGAACACCCAGGAGGGGAAGAGGTGCTGACAGATTTAGCAGGGAAGGATGCGACCAAGGAGTTCGATGCTGTTGGGCACAGCAAGGCAGCTCAAAATTTGCTCCTCAAATACCAAGTGGGTGTCGTCCAAGGTTATACTGTCCAAGAGGTGGACTCCAAGGATGTTACCTTCAAGGAATCCAACAAGAGAGAGATGAGTGCCTTTGTGATCAAAGAGGACGCTGTGCCCAAGTCTCACGATTTCTTTGAGTTCCTTGTTCCTGTTTTGATTGCTAGTTTTTATTTTGGTTACAGATACCTCACCAGAGCAGACTATACTGCTTACTAGGTCATCATATCCAAAGGCTTTCAGCTTTCAGCTTTCAGCTTTCATTTTTTTTTTGGGGCCATGAGGGCTTCAGCTTTTAGCTTCATTTGCAACCTATACCAATTTACTATTCGCTTTCTGAATAAATAAAAAAATGAAGTGCGTGTAACTCTACACTGTGTTGATTCGGCTCCATGCATGTCTCCATAGCTAGTGCATCTTTTTTTCTTCACCAAAAAAAGAGTATATCCTCTTGAATTTGTACATGCTAAGCTAAAGTTTGGGTACAAAATACAGATCTCCCATCTAGAAGACATAATATACATTACAACATCTACTAGACCGATCCACTTTGTCATCTCCATCATATAGTAGTAATACAGAAAATACTCTTCATGAACAATTTCGAAATTGGAAGGGAAACGAGATATGTAGCAAAAAGAAAAAGTGAGAAAGTGCTACGGTAAATTCTGCACACTATTCTCAAAGCACTTGAAATGTTAAATGATTATTGACACGTGTGAGAACCAGATAACCTATGTCTCTCTTCCTTTAGTGATGACATAGATTATATGAACTTGTAGAAAAAGATCCTTTGTCCCTCGTGCCTATCAGCTACCAACTGATCGATAATATATCTAATCTTCCTTCTACATTGCACGAAATGCAATTAAAACTGCAGAAATAACAAAAGTGTAAGCTCCAGTAAAAAAAATTTAAAAACAAAAATTCTGGCGAGAGTGAAGAGGGTAAAAGATTATTTCACAGAAACATCCATTAGTGGACATAAGTTCTGTGTCTCTTGGTGTGTTTAGACAGAAATTCAAATAGTTATCAAGTACATTCCAAGATACATGCATATTAAAGATGTTCAAGGAATGTCCTCCTTGGTAAAAACAGCTACTTAAGAAACTTCTTCGTGCTAGAATAGGCCATCGAAAAGGTGCATTATATCATACTATAGATACCCATAGAATTAATATTATTAACAGCAGGATTATCCACATCAACAGTAAAGTTGTTCAGATGTTGACTATGATTTTATAAAATGTAAACCATGAACCACATGAAGCACCCTAAATGGATCATCTTTCTCTAACCAAAGAGGTTTCCATTCTTCATTGGCTGATGTAGAGTAAGTGAACCAGATATAGGTCTAAACTAGAAAGAAAGCATCATATTATGTTATTCTTAACAACAAAAATCATGAAAGCTTAATGTTGAAATCATAAAGAAATAAAAATTAGTGAAAATAGACACAATAAACAAGCAAGCCCACAACAAAAAGCACCAAACATTCCTAAACTCACATTCCTGATGACTCCCTTATAATATTTTTAGGATGCCCGTTTCATAAATAAGATTACCAAACATTCCTAACTTCACATTCCCGAGTGGTTAGTCTGCACAATCACACAAACAAGATCTAGAGCTTACCAATCAAGCAAAGGAGTAGAACAATCCAGACAGTTATTTGAACAGGCCGACGATATTGCATTTGGTACTGAGATCTTTGAAGCTGCCTCTGAATAGCCCCATACCACCCATAGATTTGCTTATCATAACATTCGTCAGAACCATCAAGGCAACTCTTACTTCTTTCATAGCAAGCATTGATGCCCTTTCAGATAAATAAAAATTACAGTATCAGTAATTCAAGACTTCCATTAAAAAACAAGATCATTGAAGCATAGCAAGCATTGTTGCCCTTAGAGATAAATAAAAATTACAGTATCAGTAATTCTAATTCAAGACTTCCATTAAAAAACAAGACCATAGAAGCAGATTAAGAACACACCTTACTCAATTCAGTTGATGGCAGTAATGAATTTTCAGCTTCTTGATGATCCATTACTTTCAACTTTCTGAAACCATTCTTTGGCCACTTCAACTTAGATACAGGTTCCATGGAACTAAAAAATCCTGAGAAACTGGGTACTTTATGCACAAGACCAGAAGGTCCATTGGAGGAACTCCATTGTTGCACATCATCAGAAACTGCTATCTTCCAAGAACCAATATCCGCACTAGCACTAGCTGTCCTCCGATGCCCATGTGACTTCTCCTCCCTTGCTTCCATCGAACTCAACTCAGATGAAAGATGTAAATTCTTTGAACAATTACTAACTGAATCTTTATCAGTTAATTGCGGCATTTCATTGTCCCTACTATTACTTTCGGCACTTTTGCCTTCAACTGCTGGCATTCCTGATAGAAATAATGCAAGCTCATTTCGTTCTCCTTCATCCAGACGCACCCAAGGCAGAGATGCCTTGCCATCTGAAAGGATGGATTCCTGTAATGAGTGCTCAACTTTTGTAATCTTGTCCTGAATGGCACCTACAAAATCTCGGTGCCTATTTCTTGCATCGTCACATGAACTTTTGCCATAACTTGACCTGACAGCTCGTTCAAATTCCTCTAACTGCATTGCCCACCCAAAATGCAACCATATGCACATTATGATGATGCAATATGTCAAACAAAAAAATTAAAACATTTACTAGCTGTAGGAGCATATATCATGTGTACGTGTGTAACTGTGGTAAGCAAGTGTGTGAAGGAAGAATACCTGCCATTTAGTAGTGCCAAGGGCAGTATGCAGATCTCTCTGGAGTTCATCTGAATCCCACGTACTAGATGAATCTTTCTTTGCGTGAATCCACGTCCTATACGTAGATTCCATCCTTGAAAAGACAATGAGGGCAAATCAACAGGAAGAAAATTCGAGCAGTAAGCTAAAACAGATGGTTCACACAAATAAGTTTCTTTTCCTTTTCTTATTTGTGGTAGGGGCTGTTGAGATAAAATACATACAAAACTGAGAACCAGAATTCTTTGTTTTAATTTGTTAAAAGAAATGTACCAAAAACGATAAATCAAAAATCTTAAAGTTTATTCAAACCCCCAAAAAGAAAAAAAAAATAAAATCCAGCAGAACTTGCCAAGGGAGAAACAATCCAAATAATAATAAAGCTTCTGTGCCCTACATTTTTCTCTCGAAAACCAAACATAATTACATAGAATCACGAAGAAAAATGCAAATTTTCTGTACGGAATCACGCGATAATAATAGGTACCTGTCTGCAGATTCCTGAACTTCTTCAGCCGCGGTAAAGAAAGGATCTTTCTCCCATCGGTCAAAACTCGACGCCATTGAAAAAAAATAAAATCGGCTGGTTCGAATAGTAATTGGAAAAGTCGACAACTATGATAAATCAATCAATTTATAAACCCTAACTGAGGATATCTTTCTTCCAGTCTCGCATCAAATTCCGCTTGCGAAGAGGACTACGCAGATCAATTAAATAGCAGAAAAATTATTGATCCGAGATAACAGTTCCGATTAGTTGCAGGAGCAGGATGCGAGAAAATTTGAAGCAATTGAGAAGGACAAAGGTAGGAGGTGTACCGGAACCGCAGCCACTTGATTATTTTGTTTTCTAAATGGATTATTTTTGGGGATGACGGTCAACGAACTTTTCTCGTCGGGAAACTACAGAAGTAGACCCGCACGCGTAGCATTAACATCCTTGTCAGCAACACGTCGTCGTTTCTTCTATGCTGCCAAAGGTTGTGGTCAATATTAGAGTGCCACTGCCAAAGTTTCGATCACCATTACCAAGTGGAAACTGGAAGCATGTGATATATGCATAATTTTTATTTTTAAATATTTCAATACATATATATAGTTGGATGAATTTACATATAAATAATTTCACTTTAAAAATTTTTGTTGTTATTTGCAGCATGTATAAAATGCGTACAATTGTGCATAAATTTTTTGTAAAAAAATAATTTTATACAATAAAAAAGACATGTGATATGTGAAAATGTTTAGAAGTTTGAGTAAATACAAAGAACAACCTTGAAATAGGTTTTATCCCATGATAGAGTTTTCTCAAAATGATTTTGGATATGTATATGCAAGAGTGAATTACAATTGGATAATTGTTGACCAAAAATAATCATTTAAGTTTTTAATAATGTAATGAATTATATCCAAAAGTCTTGTATGAAGAATAAGTGTCTTTTTTGGGTGTGACAAGAAGAAGTGATTTTAATGGTATATGCTTTAGTCACAGAAACCAAAATGTTTGATGTGTTTTTTTTTATAACCAAAAAAATTGAATTTCCAAAAAACATATTAGTTAACTATCAAGACTTGGAAAAAAAATCATTTCAAATTTTAATTCTTCAAAAATCAATTTTTAATTTAGAGTAGATTAAAAATTACTTCTCAAAGTTTCACCAAATAAAATAGTAAAAAGGTAATTTTTAAATATTTTCTAGCCATTGTCATATTTAAATATTTGTTTTATATGTCAAAATTTTGTTAGTTAATTTATCTTTATCACTAATCACCAATTAATTGATTAATTTCTCAAAAAAAACTTTGTTGTTAAAAAATCAAAATCTACAAACTTAATTATTTTGTATGCACACAAAAAATAGCCATTGAAACATTATTTAAAGTTGAAGGAAGTTAATTGGGGTAATTAAAAGTTTAAAAGTAATTAGTTAAAGTCAATAAAAAATAAAGTAATTTGTCAGAGAGTGGTGATGTTTAATGAGAAAAAATTTGATAGAATTTTGCAAATTTGAAAGGAGTGATGTGTATTTTTTTTTCCCGTAATTAAAACTGTGGAATTATGAGAAACTTCTTTTATTTTTTTGAGGTGAAGAATTATGAGAAACTTAGCGGAGGTAAGTCTTAATTGATATATCGAGCGCAAGGGCAGGGTTTTACCGTTTTAGTGAGAGTGACACTGCAGACCACAGAGATGAAGGAAGGAGAGCTACTGTGCGAGGCGGCGAGGAACGGCGACGCCGACAAGGTGACAACTCTAATAGACTCCGGAGCCGACGTAACCTATTTTGACGGCGACGGTCTTACTCCTCTGATGCACGCGGCAAAGCTAGGCCACGCCGATGTGGTGAAGGTCCTTCTCTCTGCTGGTGCTCCCTGGAACGCTCTTTCTCCCTCCAACGTCTCCGCCGGCGACTTTGCTATGGAGGCAGGTCACCAGGAGGCGTTCGAGGTCCTCCTCAATGCCGGTACGAGCTCTTTTTGTGTTTAACTAAAATACATTTTGATTAAATCCATCTAAAAATAAAGCATTTACAAAGAGGAGATATACGATTTTCCACAAGAATTTGGTCGAATAAAAATGGGCAAGATAGTATTGAAAACCGTAGATGTAGTTGGTTAATATTGGATTTTCTTAAGGATTAGCTTGCCAGGTCTATTGTTTTGTACAATTTGCTTAGGTATGAGTAACTTGGATTGCTTATGTGCTTGAATAAGAATTCACTTATATTATTAGCTGGCAGTGGCATATAGTTGCATCTATAACATATGCTGATGAAGCGTTTACAGACTACTTTATCCAAGTAGTAGCTGCTGATTTTTGTATGTTTATGCTGCCTTTACTTAATCAGGAATTCAAGCTGAGTTGGTACTTGGTACAATTGCGAGGAAAGCAAGTAAAAATGGCAATTCTGGTCAAGATTATTTAGAAGATAGGGTAAGTTTTAGTGAAGATAAGTTGATGGACTCTGATAGCAAAGCTGTCATGATGGCCTGGGAGAAGCCATTGATGGAGGCTCATGCTAAAGCTGTTTGCTCGGGTGGTGGTCACATACTGAATATTGGATTTGGAATGGGTCTTGTGGATACAGCTATTCAGCAATATAAACCTGTGATGCACACCATTGTTGAGGCTCATCCAGAGGTTTATGAACGCATGCTTCGCACAGGTTGGGGTGAGAAGGATAACATAAAGATAGTTTTTGGCCGTTGGCAAGATGTTCTGCCGCAGCTTGAAGCATACGATGGTAAGTTTCTTAATTGCATAAATTTCTACACTTAGTTGCATCATTGCAGTTAAATGCACTCTCTTTATGTTTTCTGTTTATTTTTATGATTTGAGCCTTCCACTGGTTAATAATTTGTAAAGACTGCTAATGACAAGTTTGGAAACTTGTGAAAACTGTGAATGGTCTGTAAAATGTTTTTGAGGAGTACAAATTATACATTTGTTTCTTTTTTATTAATTTGTTAATGTTTTGGTTTACTGTTACTTTTCTGATGCCTTCTGATTCTGAATTGTATCTGTGTTATATCCTGTACTAACTCTTTGTTATGGTGAATCTATCTGTATTTTGTTTAGGCATTTTCTTTGACACCTATGGCGAATACTATGAAGACCTGAGAGAGTTCCATCAACATCTTCCTGCACTATTGAAGCCTGGTGGAATCTACTCTTTCTTCAATGGCCTTTGTGGAGGTAATGCATTTTTCCATGTTGTGTACTGCCATTTGGTATCTGTTGAACTTGAGAATTTGGGTTATTCCACGCAATTAATCCCATTGCCTGTTAAGGATTGTTTGGGAGAAGAAGTTTGGGAAGGTGTGAAACACAGATATTGGCAGCTTGATACATACTACCTCCCTGTCTGTCAGTCTATAGAGGATTCTGAATGATGTTTAGAATTACATTTGTGGTTTGATTTCAATGAATCTTTTCAGAATGGTTCTAACAAATCGTACGTGTCATTGCTTGCAAAACCTACCAAGCTGTATTTTAAGAACATAGTTGGAGTGAAACTCTCAAGCTTTATTTGGAAAGCTCATTACAGTGTATGTGTCTCCGAAACTTCGAAGTTATACCTTCAAGAATCTACTGCTCCAAACATTGGACAAGAAACTGAGTTTTAAACACTGGAACATTCCGTTTTAAATAATAACCGTAAAGGGAAAAAAAAAGTTTCAGCATTAAAATTTATAGCTTCTCTTTGTTATGTTTGCTTCCGAAGAAAGATGGAACAATTCACACACAGCCAAATAAATAATAGAAAGATGGAACAATACCGCTGCATTGAGCCAGAAACAACCAATCGATTGAATACGAAATTCTACTTTATTTTTTTTATTCAACCTCTTTTTGCGAAACGTGCGCTGACCTGAGGTTTTTCCTCTCTTCCTAGCCCTTTGAAGGATAGTAGCATGGGATTCCTCCATATGCAAATGTTAATGGCAATGTTAAAATTAGAAAGAAAATTGAAATTAAAACATGGTGACTGAAATGGTGAGGGTTCACCGAAATGTTAATTAACAAATAGGAGGAATTTAATGTGCTGGTAATATGCCAGTTAGATTCCTGACTTGTGATCACTGACAATATAAGTAAAGCACGAAGCTTGGAATATACGAAATACAACTATCTAAAACCCATTTTAATACGCTGTTGTTTTCTGTACAATTATTCATTAATT
Organism: Cercis canadensis; assembly: GCA_003255065.1. Taxonomy (NCBI): domain Eukaryota; kingdom Viridiplantae; phylum Streptophyta; class Magnoliopsida; order Fabales; family Fabaceae; genus Cercis; species Cercis canadensis. The sequence goes on from QAOA01008735.1 coordinate 589,086, forward strand.
ATATTCCCTTCAACTTCGCTTTGGAAAGCGGAACATATGATATCTCTTTAGCCAAAATGCCCACAGACACAGAAGGAAGGCAGAGAGATACATAACTTGAGGCCCTGTTCGGCCCCCTTGTTGGAACAGAAAGATAGTGTTATATAAATTATATTAATAGCAAGAGCCTTTTACTTTTGCTCTGTTTGCCGCCGGTCTTGACTTAGGGCCATTACATTCCTTCGAATATCATGATCACATCCAGCTGAAAGCAATTGGACTACCAACGGTATGTTTCCCATCGGACCATTCCAGATGAGCAAAGCTGGTTGTGCCAGAAGGCTTTGAAGCAGAGGTGAATGTCACCGTGTAGCTCTTCTTCTCGTACNTTAATAGCAAGAGCCTTTTACTTTTGCTCTGTTTGCCGGTCTTGAGAGTCCATGATTTAGGGCCATTACATTCCTTCGAATATCATGATCACATCCAGCTGAAAGCAATTGGACTACCAACGGTATGTTTCCCATCGGACCATTCCAGATGAGCAAAGCTGGTTGTGCCAGAAGGCTTTGAAGCAGAGGTGAATGTCACCGTGTAGCTCTTCTTCTCGTACAATTGTTTGAAGCTAAGTATTTGTGGTTGAACCTCGATCTTCACAGACGGAGATTGTGAAGACACCGAAACTCTGTATGTTCCTGCAGTGCCAACATTGGTTAGAGTCCTAGTATATTTGACAGTGGCTGGTGTACGAGAACCGCCTCCTATGCCTGAAGCTGTTTCCAGAGGAACAGAAAAAGATGGGTAGTTGAAATCTTCCACTCTGTACGTTTTCCTTGGGTCACATTTAAAATCTCTTCTTGCCGCGAGCTTAATTTGAACTGCAGTGTAGTTCAAGGCACAGAAGAAGCTCAGGTAGTCATCGATGGAAGCATCATATACTAGACCAGGATCAAGGGCAGCTACTGGAACCACATGTCCAGCACCATAATCAAACGGTGTAGCGGGTCGCCCGGTGGCAACATCTAGTACTGTTTGCCCATTTTTGTATGCTCTGTAGGCTGTGGTCATGAGAGCAGACTTTATAGCTGCAGGGCTCCATTCTGGGTGAGCTCCCTTTAGGAGCGCAGCTAACCCACTTACATGGGGGCAGGACATGGATGTCCCAGAAATGATATTGAAGCTGACATGCCTGGGATCACTGGCCAATCCAGTTGGTCCAACTGCGCCAGTCCACCCAGCTAGAATGTTGACTCCTGGTGCTATCAAGTCTGGTTTGAGTATTTGTGGTGTGAGCTCATTTGGACCTCTGGAACTAAAAGCTGCCACCACTGGGGACGGTTGAACTCCTAACTGGGTGCCTCTGAAAGCAATTTTAGCTGTGGGATTGGGAGTAGAGAAAACATATTTCTTTACGGCATCACTGGCTTTCTGGCCCAAAGCTATTGCAGGAAGGAGATGGGGATCGGCAACTAGCTCTTCACCGTAGTCTTCATTGTTGGCTAAAATCATCCCTATGCCACCAGCATTTTTCACCAGCATACCCTTTTCCACCCTGGGATTTCCTCCTCGATCGCATATCACGATTTTTCCTGCAACTTTTTTAGGATTCAAACTACCTGAGACGCAAAGATATCCGCTGGATGAGTCGCTCACATTACCAGCATATACAAGTGGGAGTGGAGAATCAGGTAACGGTTTGCCATTGTAAAGAGATACACCAGTGTATCTATTCCCGTTTCCAATGCTGGTATAGGCAGGGAAATCACGGTCAAGAGTTCCAGCCCCCACAGTAGTTATCCATGGAGCTACATTAGACAAGCTTCCTTGACTAGGCCCACCATTTCCTGCTGAAGTGGATACTAGTATTCCATGTGCTGTGGCTGTAAAAGCTCCAATTGCAACAATATCTCTGTAGTAGTCCATCAATCCTCCCCCAATAGACATGGACAGGACATCGACACCATCCTCAATGGCCTTGTCAATCCCAGCAGCGATGTCGGATGTGAAGCATCCTCCGAGAAAACATACTTTGTAGGTGGCCACTCGGGCTCGTGGGGCCATCCCTCTTGCTGTTCCTGAAGCAAAACCAAAGAGGCTAGCTCCTGAAACTGCCGAGCCACCTGCTGTAGTTGAGGTATGAGTTCCATGGCCGTCGTCATCCCTCGGTGACTTTGATTCTGTTTTTTCGTCGATGGGTCCAAAAGCTGCTTCATAGCCTTTGGAGAAGAACCTTGCACCAATAAGTTTCCTGTTGCAGTTTGATGAATTGAAGTTGTTTCCAGTCTCACATTGGCCTTTCCATCTACTTGGAACTGGCCCAAATCCTGTGTCGCCAAAGCTTTTGTGCTCAGGCCATACACCAGTGTCCAGCACTCCAATAATCACCTCGCTATGTTTGTCAGAGGCAGGCAAAATAGTGTTGCTTCTTTCCAATCCAAGGAACTCTGGTGTTCGAGTTGTGTGCAGCTCGTATTTAACTTCAGGCATGACGGAGAGAATTCCTGGTTGCTTTGCTAGCAAGTCTGCTTCTTGGACAGTTAGCCTTGTGGAGAAGCCGTGAGCTACATGTTTGTAGGTGTAGAGCATCTCTGCAGAGTCTGATACTGATTTTAGTGATGAGTCATACCAGTGGAGATGATCGTTGAAGCTTGCTGGCATATTGCTCTTGTCCATGTGAATGATATAGGTCCTTTTAGAATGCTGTGTTTCCTTTTCTGCTATGGCGTACTTGCTAAAGAAAAGTACTAGCAGAACAATCTGAGAAAACTTGAAATTCAGCATCTTCATCTTCTCACTCTGGTCTGTCTCGAGTATTAGAGTTTCAGCCAATTGAGGTTTGGCTTCTTTGTATTTGTTTCAGAAATGTTAGTGTTAACTGGTATTTATTGTTGATTTGTAACTGTGTAATCCGCATAGATAGGTAAAGATACTTTTACTGCTAACCTACTTGCTTATTTCCACACTTCTGTTTGAGGGTTTCTTTTGGAAGGTGCTAACAGGAATTGCAATGGGACGTGGAATCGGTTGTCTTCAAAAGAATAAATAAACTAGAATAACAAACCAGTGGGACAAAATATAAAATTGCAAGTTATCTTTTGGTACCAAAAATAAATTGGTAGTTAGGACAACATCTGTGGTGATTTTTTTTCCCCTCGATGGAAAAGTAAGTTACCGTTTCTTAAAAAAGCAGAAGAAAAAAAAAGATTATCAGGTCTTGAGATCTTTTATCTTTTGGCTGCCCAACTTCAACCGCTTATAAGTGATCCTTCCAAGTTCCAAACTTGTTTTATATGTTCATGAATTGAATTCTTTTTATTTTTATTTTTTTGGTTGGTTGGTTAGTTAAATCAATGGATAATTCAACGTGCTAGTAAAAGAGCTAGAACTTTGTTTTCCCTTGTCCGAAGCAGAGAACTATGGGATCCATATCTTTACTGCATTCGTCCCATTATCTGCAGAACTATGGGAACCACATAACCCTCGATGATCTATATGTAGATGTAGTGGATTTATGACGCGAACCTCAACCAGTGTGAGATTCCTTTTTGGGGCTTGGTTTATATACTTTACATGTCATATTTCTCATTCTTAAACGCCATTACACCGCTTCTTCTCTTTAACATTGCGCAGAGAAATTAAAGGCGTGCCCTTCAATCAAAGGGGACTCTCCCTCTTTGGTTTGGAAAAGAAACAATGACGAGGAAAACTTGGGATAATACTAATTTAATTACGTCTTTTCAACCAACAACCACTGAGATAGTGCTGATTATTATGGTTCACAAAGATTTAATAGTGGAAGAACCACTCAGTTTCTTATGCTCTCTGATTTAACGAGGAATTGGCATGTTCCCAGGAACACAGCTAGTGAATCAGATTCATATGTTCAGGTCATCATCGGAAGAAAAATAGAATTGTCCATGAATTGCAAGAATTAATGGGAATTGCTAAGACCATGTTGATTAAAGTTATGGGAGAAATGTTAGTTCTTGAAAAGAGTTTAATGAAGAAAAAGATTGCTGATTAGATGGACAATAGCAATAAAAATGTTTAATCATGAAAGACACTTGAGTGTTAGTTTCTCCCACTTGTTAACTTATTTGTTTTGCTTTATTGTGGCAATTAGCTGGAATGGACCCACCACTCATTATTGCTAACCATCTAGATTATACACTCTGCTTTCTTCTTCTTAATGTTTGATTTTTGAAGGAGTGCCAAATAATTGAGCTTTTCAAGTTTACAAGCACTTCCCCAATAGTGATCATATAAAGGAAGGCTTGGGTCCTAAACTAGTGCAAGAAAGTAAAGAAAGTGAGATCATCCATTAACGTAATATTCAATTAAGTTGAGTAATCCAACTTATACAACTCTTACATTTATAACTCTATATAAATGGCTTCCTCTCTCTCAGTTCAAATAAATCCACTAAAGTTTTTGTCTCTGAATGTAAATCGAACCATCTAAAAAGTTACGTGCACATAAGTGTAAATAGCCTTTTTCAAATTTTCAAGCACCTAAGTAGTGATCATTCCGGTGAACGACAAATTGATTTGAAAATACATTAGTCTATTCTAGCCGTGCTGGCTTTGTTGGTTGTCAGCATCATTCAAAAAGCAATCATTGATGTATGGAAGTAATTTCAACTTTGGACCATTCTTTCCACATTGACAGCCCTTTCAACATTGGGTATCAGATTCAGATCAGCATGAATCATAATCAATTGAAATTGCCAGAGGAAATGAAAGAATAATAATTATAGTAAGAATCCTTTATGATTCCTGGCTAATGGAATCTGATCTTTGCTTTGTGGTCTTTATACTATGACACACATCCGTCAAACAATTGACTTTAAGGTACCAGCCAAATCACGCGTATATGAATATTAAGTTGCAAGAGTAGTGCCCCAATTTTTTAACCAAACAAAAAAAGAAAGAAGAGAAAATGGCTCTCGCCGGCAGAGGCAAAATATTGATTAATGCAACTGTATTTATTTAAACATTGGTTAGTAGTAGCTCTGTGGGTCTAAAATCTCATAATCCATATAAGCATAACCTATAAAATTATATGGGGTTGCTAATAAGTCATATTCCCACACCTGAAAATGAACAGAACCATTAGAAACCTGTCGTGAAAGTCGTTTATGGGTTGAATGACAAGTTCTTTTGATTAGAATTGACATTCTACGAAGCTTAAGTGCATTATTATAGCACTTGCATATGTATACAGAAGTTGTGCAGGGTGACCCATTAACAGTTATCTTATTTTAATGCTAGTTGTTCATATTGTTGTGCACGCATTTAAAATTGGTTATACAGTATTTATTCGAATGATAGAGTCAGAAAGGTGACCCAACAAAATGCCAGACATTGTGGACCAAAGAGTTTGATAAGATAGAAAGGAGTGAAAAGGATCTGAACACGGAGAAGAAAATATTTTTCATGCACTATTTATGATTTTATCTAGTTATTAAATAGTACGTTTTTTTAGATTTGTTGCATCTTTATCTTATCATCAAATAAAGAGCCCACTTCCAAAGTTAAAATAGACGTATGCGTGAAAAAAAAAATGTTTATAAAACAATAAAAGATTCATTAAATGTCAATTCAGGTTCTTGTAGTTGAAAATTTGAAATCTTTATGTTAGAAAAAACAACAGACGACGTCACTAACGGGTAGATAAAAAAGAAGAAGCATGTGAAGCGAGAAAAATAAAAGAGATGAATGAGGGAGTGAGTATACAAAATTTTAATAAACATACTCTCAATTAATTATATATAATAATTAGTCTAAAGATGTGAGAATACTTTGAATGTAAATTTAAAAAAAAAAAAGGAAAAAGACTCCAAATAAATCTTGTAATTTAGAAAATACAAGAAGAAAGCAAACAGAGAATCAAGCGATCGAGCACAGAAAAAGTGGGGTAGAACACGGAAATTAAGAAGATGTGGACGGAACCGAACAATTTTGGTCTTTCATTTAATTTTGACATGTGGACGGTTGTGAAATGGCTGTATGCAAAAATCTGAAAAATAATTCAAATTAAATTTGCGTTTCATCTGAAATAAAAATTCGATTTAAATTTAGATTTGTTTGCTTTACTTTTTGACCAAGTTCAAATACTTAAAACTCTGTTCAATTCCCTTTTTTTTTTAGGGAAAGAAACAGGATATTCATGTGAATGGCTTATGAGTATAATCACACCTCTTTTAAATTATTATTTTTTGAAGGGAATTGAAATTGAATAGGATTGGTAACCCTGGCCCTTATAATGGGGGTGGAGGATCTGAGCCTAGCTCAGGGTCCAATAATGGGGGTGGCGGCCCTGGCCCTTATACTGGCGTTGTTGGAGGTGGACACGGTACGAAATATCATCGTGCTGGACCAGACTACAGGTCCGCTAAGGCCGAGGTTGCAGTGGGCAACAACAGATTGGATCACTACCCAAAGCAAACCATGAGAGTTGGGCCTTAGCTTAACTATCACCTTTTATATATCTATCATCATCATGTAACAATGTCTGGACTTTAATGCCTCTCCTTCCCGTTACACATCTTTTATAAGTTGCCTACCCTTATATATTTCCAACCTTCTTTCTCACACCACTTTTATGCTTTCATAAATTACAATCATGATTTAATAAACATTCTCTCAAATAAAAAATACTATAATCAAAATGAATCCATTTCATTAAAGAATCACTAGGAACTAATGTTAGGTAAGTTTACAGAGGTCCGAATCCGATTTAACCTTGCCTGGGATTTGGTTTTTGGTTAGTTAGTATGCCTTGTCAAAAGCTTAAGACAAATGGAGGCACTGGGAATCGAACCCCGTGCCTCTCGCATGCGAAGCAAGCGCTCTACCATATGAGCTACACCACCAAGGAGGTTACGTTTAATATTTAAATCAAATTTGATTGGTACCCAAGGAACGTGCCAGAGGGCTCGCATTCCACCACAACTCTTCAGCATTAAAGTCTGTTCATTCCCCACTGTTCCTGCAACTCAAAACAAAAGCAATTACTCATTCTGCATCTCGAACAGCAATGAAAGACAATAAAATTCACATGCTACCCTTTATTACTCACTTACCACATTTAAAATTCATTTGCCTCTCTATTTCAAGGGCATACTTATTTTCAAAGACATGGGTTTTTGCCTACTCTACCTCTTCCCCTTCAACTTCTTATCTTTCCGGGTTTTCTGGTCAACTTTGGTTCTCTCTTCTGACGACAGACTCTGATTACTTCTACCTTTTCTTTTTCTTTGTTTTCAATAGAAAATGTATAGTTTGAGTTGCTTCATACCGAGTGTGATAAAACAGACACTCCTATTTTAATTTTTAGAACATTGTCATTTTGAGGCTTCGTGATTTTTGGCCTGAGTTTGGTGTAAACAGTGGTAATTGACATCATGAAGGTTTCTGGCGTTTGCGCTTTATTCTTGGTGGTTGGGGCAGCTCTGACGTTCCTTAACTTCTCAAGTCCCATAGGTGCTTCCTGGTTTCCTGGTAAATGTTTTTTCTCTCCAATATTTCTCATTGCAAGTTTGCAACTTTCTTCATTTCTTGTGAAATATGTGTCTGGCGATAATGGAAATATTTTGGTCTCTATGAAGTAACTATATATTAATAAGAACAAGTTTATCGGTTTAATATTTGCTGGCGGCCTCCTCATGATTTTCTTTTCTAATGAGTCAAATTTTCACAATACTGTGAATATCTTTTTCTTTTATTCCCAACGAATTGCATTTTAATTAGTCTGTTACTCTATGTATGAGGAGAACAGGGTGCATGCGTTGGTGATGGTTGGTTCTACAAGCATAGAAATTTTACTGGCTTGCATGTACCTTTTGTCGAAAGATTATAACTTTTGCCTCCCCCGAGTATGAATCTCTGTGGTTGATGAATTATTTTGGCTATTATGTTGTTTTTCACTGCTAATATTCTCAAGAAAAAATCTCGCAAATTTAAAGTGCAAGAATTGAGTCCTTTAAGAATTTAAAAATTGTGACTTATGGTTCATGATAAGCGGTGGGGGTTGAAGTTTCCAACTTTGCAATCATTTTGAAATTATTAGCTATGAGACACAGAGGCTACATGGTTTCAAGCCCATACCTGATGCTGTTGCCTTTTTTATATCCTTCTTATCTCACGCGTTTATGCTACCCTTATTGACAGCTGCAATTCAGTGGATTTATTTCTGAGTTTAAGTAGTGAAAAAGAGTGAGAGAAAGAGAGAAAGAAAACAGGCTTTTGGACATTCTGTCGGTATTTGTGGATGAGACTCACTTTATGAGTAGGCTTTGTATCGTTCATTTTCAATACTAGTTGATGAAAAGTAGATGATCGATGAATACCTCTTAGCCTGCATGGGTTGCCATACTTCCAGATAGTGAATGGGATTAATCGGATCAGCTGGCCACATAGTGCCATTATCATATTTATGTAGATTCCCAATGTATTTAACGAGCAGAATAGAACAGAAGCTAGATTTTATGAAATGCATCTGCTGCTTTATTTTTTGAAGCTTCATTAACTTGCATCACCGTTTCTGAATGCCATCGCAGATTTGGTGTTCACCAACTGTTGTGATAGTAACAAAATGATCATCACAAGCAGGAAGCTGAAGGTATCTCTTGCTTTCGAGCAAGTTTTCCAAAACAATCTGTCTAACCCTTAACAAGACAACAATTCAATTTTATTAACTAATTAGTAGCTTATGTTCTCATGTCTGGAATTTCAGGAAAGTGGCAGTAATATTACAAGCAACAAAAGGGGTGATTTAGGACATGTGTCTCTTGATGATTATCATCCCAATGATCCAGTACCAAGTTCAAAGGCTTCTTTAAAACCTGGACCTATTGAGCATGGCACTCCTCTCAATCCGTTTATACCAAGACCTTCACCTCCTCCTAATCTTTGAGATTCCACTTAAACTGCTCAACACTTCTTAGCTTGGTAGCCGCTATGCTCAAAATTTGAAGAATGTGACCTTTAAATTGGGCGGGTGTTTAATCAGCTTTTTGTATATTGTGTTGTGGTTATTCTGCTTTCTTGAGTCTGTAATCCTTGTTTTCCCATGTGCTTGTTGTGAAATTATGTACCTTTTGGGCGTCTTATGAGGTGCCCGATTTAATGCATGTCTAACTGGATTCTGCTTATTGTTATTAATACCAGCTCCCTACTATTGTTAGCTTTGATGACTCACTCTATGCAACTTCAGCAATAATCGTTTTCTCTTTTTTTCTGATTTTCTTTTCCTGGATGAATAATTATCTTCATCATTGCTATTACCAATCATCTCTGCATGATCAAACCGGGTTCTATTTTGTTTCTCCTCTGAGTTGAGGTATATGGTCCCAAAAGTAATGGAAGCCGAGCATCATAACATTGCCACTCTGGAAAGCACGCATTACTTTTTATCTGCCGAATCTGCTTTAGCTAGCCTTCACGTCTATGACTATTCTCTATTACCTTTATCTGGGAATCTATAAGCTAGGGATTCTGCTTGTAATTTTGGTATTTTTACCCTATCCTATTTGCATGAGAATATCAGGTAGACCTAACTTTCACTCGAAAAGAATTGAAATTCCTATATTGGAAGCATGTAAGGAGAAGAAGGCTCCTTCAATTACTCTAGGTAGTTCATCTGCTTCTCCTAGTAGCTGTAGTGCTTTGAATAGCCTTATACTGCCTGTTTCCTAAAGTAGCAGATACGTGCCTCTCAAATCTTCTTCTGATCATTACCAGCATCCTAATGCAGAGAAAGCGTTAGAGATGAGGACATTCTGTTTTTCTCACTAATCCAACATTGTGTTTTCTGCTCTACGAATATGACTTTGCTTATAGGTCATCCTAGTAACATTTTGTTGGTAAGATTTGAGTATGTGACTACTGCAAGTAACGGAAAACGATCCAACTAAGCAAGAGGGGATTATTAACATTTTCTATTGTACAAGGCAAATAGCAGAAAACAGGCCAAATAACTATGCAGATCCTATAATGATTAAGCATATCATCATATTCAGTGTTGTTGAGTCTCTTAGTGCTTAAGCTAAAATTATTTCCATTTATGCAGTTTCATAGTCAAAAAATATCATCAACCAATCACTTTTACCACCAGGATGAGTAGTATTGCAAGTTAAGAAGCCTATCAATCCACATCTCACCTGGTGTGTCTCTTCTTTACTCATTTGCTTTTCTGGACCCCCTAATAATACCTAGCAGGTCTAGGTCGTTTAAAGATAGAACAACTCTGGGGAACTCTTTCTCCTTTCAATCCCTATTGATACCAATGGGACCAAGCAAAGCATCGATCATTTCTTTGAAAGCACTGAAACCCTTTCAATATGAGATACCATACTTTAAGTTTGCAAAAATTATATACTTTAAGTAACTCTAATTATTGTTTGAAGTGTTTCTCAAGTGATGATCCTTTCAAACTCCTAACCACTGTAATCTCTTAGTTAAGAGCCTAAGAGGTTTGATTTTAACTAACCATCAAGTTAATAACACACACTTTCCAATTTTAATACCAGTTGTCCTCTGATACCAACAAATCCCACACATAATGACTTTCTCTTCCTTCTCTTATGGCTTGCTTAAACTTCTAGTCAATCAAATCATTTCTATTCAGTAATATAGCCATATACTTCCCTTGCTTTGAAACAGGGGAAAATAATTGAGATGGTAAAATCAAACCAGGCTTATATAAAATTACTTAAAGCCTAGTCAATCTGAGTTATTGGATGGACACCGTTAAAATATCCAAAGAAACCCTTTTTGGTTGGTAGTCTATTATAATATCTAAATTATCCACATAACCAATGGGTTCGGTTCATGTTAGCTACAAATGCATGGCTGTGGCAGTTGGCAGTTCACAAATTTCCTTTAATCATACCTCCTTTATCCATCTTTGCGACACTCTTTTGTGATTAACGTAACAAGCAGAAATTAATGTCGGGTTGTACCAAAAAACTAATTTTAAAAAAATATATAAACAAATTGTGATTTTTTGCCCATAAGGGATCTGTCACCGTCAAAATTGTAGCCTAATTGCTTTCATAAGTTCATCCAAAACTTTTTATAGTTATGAACTTTTGAATCAGTGTTGTTCTTCAGGAAATAGTACAGAGAAGGAGGACCCACCAAAAAAAACACAAGAAGTGGAAAAATAAAGAAGAGGAAGGAACAAAGTGAGTGCAGAGCATCCTAGAAAGTAATGCCTTCTTTCTGCTTACCTTGCAAAATCATGGCACCTAAGCGTTGTCCCACCTCGTCTCCTCTTGTGTTTAGAAATGGGTGCTTAATCCAATTGCCTTTTCAATAAAACAGTAATCACGATTATTAGCATTTCCATTAGACAATTTTTTTACATAACTTGGTGATTGGTACTTGAAAGTGGGGACTTTGGGTCTCTGCGTCTGCAAATATATACTTTAGATGGCCAAGTTTAGCATTCTTATATCCCTTTTGTTTTCCTTTTCTAAGCTAAGTTCATGGACAAAATAATTGCTTCCCGTAAAATGTTGGTTAAAAGCCATATGTTTATCCCCATTCCTCCATTTATTAAAAATTCTCTGATAAGTGAGGAGTTTTTGAGGTAGGGTGGTGGACGAGGATGAGTAAACTTGGCAAGTGAAGCATATTCACTAAAAAAAATTAAAAAAATGGTAAGATCATAGAATAGTAACACAGACGTTTCTGAAATTAGGCAGAATCTACAATAGCCTACTAAAGGTAAAGCTCATATTGACGAATTTCCTGTTTGGATGGCAAAACATAGAACTTATACAGAAGAGGAGCTGATAAGTCGCAAAAAAAAGAAGGAACTATCAGTATCATCAAATTGAGTGCCCAAGAAGGAACTTGCTTTCGGAACAATGGTCCAATACATGTTTCTATTACAAACGCGTTAAAAGTGCAAGCATGCATGTGTGCTTGTCCATACTATTATAATTTGGTTTTCGCACATCTTTGTGAATTCAAGTAGCTCCCAAATGCATGCATATGTGATATGGAGCTTTACAGCAGAGCAGAGACAATATTAATTAATTTATAACCCAGAAAGTGATGATATGAAAGATAACTCTGTAGCCAACTTCTTTAGATGCCAAGTAGCATATTGATATCTGAATAAACGGTGATAAATGATAATCAAATTAAAGTTGAAAGTAAGGTGTAGTTAAGACATCACATAGGATAGAAAACCCAGTGATTCCGTATTTGCACCTGCTAATAAATGCTAAAGCCGCTGCCTTAGCCTTATCATACAACTTCCATGCCACTTTTGAACTAGGAAAAAAAGTTGTTTACATCTAATTGATTTAATGTGATTCCTATTATCTTAGTATGATGGGGTTGGAAAAGAGTTAGTTAGTTAGTTAGTTAGTTGGCTTTGACATCGAGGATAGAGAAAGAACTAGTTGTAACTTGGGATTAAATTTAAGAGTTGAGTCCTTATAACTCAAAGGAAAAGTTTTTGTCCTCTTCAGTTTTCAACTATTTTAAAGAAGGCAATGAGTTTATTAATCATTGATTAATTACTAATAACATGATTAGTTGTTGCTTTCTTGGTAAGGTAACTAGTGAGCTTGTTTACCAAAAAGGATATGCGTGATGCACTTCATGCCTTCCACTTTCAGGTTCCATCGCATTCCTCAGCAACCCCAGCCCAAAGAAAAGTGGAAACAAGTTATATAGTACTTCTAGGAGAAAACATGCATAGTATGGGAAAAAAAATATGCATTTACTGTAATGGTGGGATTCACATAGATTAAAATAACAAGATATGGCATTTTTTTATTTATCATTCCAAAAAAAAAAAGTGGCATTTTAATATTATATACCACATTTAATCTGCGGCCCAATCCTTATAGCAAAAACTTATTTTGGGCTAAAAGGTACTTGGAAGTCCAAAATTTAATTGGGAAATCTGTAAAGAGCCCTCGGGATAATTATAAAGTAATCAATCTTAACGATTTTAAGTATAATTTTGGACCACACACTGAAAACGGCTACTTTTCATTTTTCCCACTAAAGACTTCATAAATTAGTTTCTAAACTTTTGCAGTGTCGTTTGCGTAACGTCTCTCCGAAGATTCCAGTCAGCGTCGTCCGCAACGCAGTAGACTCCAATATCCCACCTTCAGCTCGAAGTTCACGTCGTTTTCATTCGTTTACTGAAATAAAATAATAGCGTGTCCCACAAACTCGCTTCCACGCGTAAAGCAAAACCTTAACTGTCATACCTCCAACTCCAACCCAATTCTCTCTTTTCAACTCATTTAACAAACTACCCCCACCCACCTACACACGCCTACGGGCATCAGTTCGCTTTATAAATTTGTGTAGGCTTAAATACACTTTTGATCCTTTATTTTTGGTAAAATAAACATTTTCATCTTTCTATTTTTAAATAATATTTTTTAATCATTCTAATTTTACAAAATAAACAAATTAATTTACATTTTTAACACTATAAAAAAATTAACAATAATATTGACGTGATATAGACACGTAGTAGCTACATAGCACAAATGTGAAATTTTATTTTAGCTTAATTGTAGTTTTAATTTTTTATTTTTTTCATATGAACGTTTTGGTCATCTTATTTTGTTCGTATAAATATTTTGGTCTCCTTATTTTTAAATAACACTTTTTAATCTTTAAGTTTTACAAAATGAACAAATTGATTTACTAATCTAACTTCGTCTAAAAACTAATGATAGTACTGATATGGCATTATATGTGAAAGTAATATGAAAAAAAAAAAATATTCACCATCTCTCTTAATCTTACGCTATGTCTCTCTATTAAGTTTCTCTATCGATAGAGAAGATAAAAAATTACACCATAATTGAATTAAACTAGAAAAAAAAATTCAAATACATCATAAATGGAATTGAACTAAAAAAAAGCACATGAAGTAAAAACAAATACCTCAACCGTTAAATGGAATTGACTTTTCTTGCATAAAGACTATTATGCAATAAATGTATAATAATAATGTAATTATTAATATGTAAATAATATTAACCAAAACATTTTATTAATTAAATCTTAAAAGTATTATAACATCTTTTATTTTTGTAGTTAATAATTTTTTAAAAAGTATTATTTAAAAATTAGGGAAATAAAACGTTTATATGGCCAAAATAAAATGACTAAAATTGCCACTAAGTCAATTTTTTTTTTGTCATATGACTATTACATATTTGCCACGTTAATATCATCATTAATTTTTTTATAATGTTAAAAATATTACTAATTTATTTATTTTGTGAAACTTAAAATTTTATTTCACACCAAAACTATATTTAAGTATTTTTTTTAATAATTATTTAGTTATTTTGCAAGCACAATCACACACGGTGTGACTATCACGACAGTTATACTCCCATAATTCGCCTAGTCAGTAGATGGGTCTCCACTGTGCAGCCCCACATGCGCAAACAATTTCTCCCTCGCCGGCGAACTGTAACGGTCATAATTTCTGATCAATTTACGGCTCTAAAACCGTTGTTAACTATTATTAGCGCCTTTTAAATTTAGCCACTCACTTGTTTATACTCATTCCTCTGTACCTCACTCAAATCCTTCTCCTTACCTATACTCACGCACACTCCTCCTTGTTCTCCACACCAAAATCAAAATGGCAGCGCTTTCAATTTCAATTCTGTTCGAATAGAGTTTTAATGGTTGTTGTTTATTTCGAATTAGTGATTTCAGCGTGAATTTCAAGTATGAGTTTCGTAGCCATTTTTTATTGTACAAGACAATGGTAGCTGCAGTTTCCACGGCGATAAACCCCAAAACCGCTACCCAACGAGGTCACCCTCAAAACCCAACAAGGCCTCCTCTCTTACCTTCCGAACCCGACAATGCACTCGCTCCTCGCAGACACAAAGCCCGAGAAGTTACTTCTCGTTACATGTCGTCTTCCTCATCCTCTTCTTCTTCGTCGTCGTCCGCTTCGTTATCAATTTCGAGACGATTTAATTCGCCGCTGGTGTCCAGGACGGTAAATTCAACGCCTATGATGACACCAACGCCGTCGGCACCATCACTGTCCCGGCGCGCACAGTCGGTGGAGCGGAAGCGACAAGCGACTCCTCGGCCTAATTCTTTGTATGTAGGAAATGGCAATGGTGGCGCTGATACGCCTGCTGCTCAGAAGATGCTTTTCACTTCCACGAGGAGTTTGTCGGTTTCGTTTCAGGGTGAGTCATTCTCGATCCAGGTTAGCAAGGCAAAACCGACACCCTCGCCCAGTTTGAGGAAGAGCACGCCGGAGAGGAGGAAGGCGACAACGCCGGCGAGGGGAGGAGGCGGCGCTTTGGATCACGCTGAGAATTCAAAGCCCGTGGATCAGCAACGATGGCCGGCAAGAATGCGGCAGGCGAATTGTATGAGTAAGAGTTTAGATTGTGCGCAGGAAAGGAAGAAACTGGGTGGATCCAGGGACGTGGTTAGGTCATTGCAAAATTTGATGGTAGATGTTCGAGCTTCTTTTGATGGGACAAAGAGTTCGGAAATGGGCAACGGGGAAGTCGTAAAGCCTGCTGAGGTCGTTTTACAAAGGAATAAAGATGGTGGATCTGAGCTGCAGTCTGAGCCCGTTGCTTCTGATAATGAAAGCGTTTCTTCTGGTAGTAGCGGAGGAGGACAAGGGCAACGAGGGGGCCGTGGGATTGTGGTGCCAGCAAGGTTATGGCAAGAGACTAATAATCGATTGCGGCGCCAGACGGACCCTGGCTCTCCATCATCTAGGAATACTGGAAATAAAGCAATAGCTCCTTCTAAGCATCTCGCGCCAAAAAAGTCGGTCTTTGATAGTCCCATATCATCTCCCCGAGGAGTTATAAATAGCCGAGGGCAATTTTCTCCTATTCGTGCAGCTGTTCGTCCTGCTTCGCCAAGTAAACTTGCCACACCTTGCCCAACGTCCCCTATGAGGGGGGTGAGCCCGTCTCGAGTAAGAAACGGAGTGGCAAGTACTCTGAATAATACTTTGAGCAATGTACCTTCTATTTTAAGTTTTGCTGTTGATATTAGAAGAGGAAAGATAGGGGAGAACCGAATTGTTGATGCACATTTGCTGAGACTACTGTATAACAGGCTCCTGCAATATCTTTTTGTAAATGCCAGAGCAGACGCTACCCTCTCTGCGCAAACATTGAATACGGAGGTATAGTTTTTCAAATATTAGCTCCTTGCTTGGACATCTTCACCTTCTCCTGTTTATTCCCTTAAGCTCTTTCATATTTGTCATGTACATGCTTCTCTTTGGTTGTATGGATTTTAGTAGAAAGGCCTTGGATAGACATTTGTACGAATTCTTGAATTTCTTGTTTTGTTTCAGTACTCAATCACACACAATGCCCGCTGTTTCTTTCGGTTTCCTGGTTTCATTGTTTAATATTTCAATGATACTTTTTTCTAAATATTCTTCTTTGTATCAGAAAAGCCTGTATGATGCGTGGCTAGCTACCTCAAAACTACGAGAATCTGTTAGAGCCAAAAGAGCAGAGTTACAATTGCTGAAGCAACATTTTAAGCTAATTTCTGTCCTCAAGGAGCAAGTAAGATCTATTGCTACCCATCGCTAATATCACTTCTGTATTTTTGGTTCAATTTGATTTGGAATTGCATGGCAATTCAAGTAAATGTTATCTCATTTATTTTTTGTTTGCTTCAACTTGGGTTTTTTTCCTTCATTCTTTAATTCCTTTCTTCAGATTCTCCCTTCGCCCAACAGAACACAAAACTAGATTGTCAGGCGACTCAATCCTTTGAAATGCAACTGGCATTCCATTGTTTGCTGTGATTGTATATGCTTTTGTATTGTGGGCTTCAGTACTATTATATGCATTTACTACCTATATCAGAATTATTAGACCAACTGGTTCATCAGAAATCCTTTTTGAGTAAATTACAATTTACTTATTTCTCGTAGTCTTGTTTGCCTACAGTGGTTGATAGGAAAGCCACAGGTAAGTAAATCGAAATTGTGGCAAAATACATATGGGTAAAACATAATCTCCTTTTCTGTTACATGCACACCTGCTTGTACATCTTGAATTCTGATGGAAACTGTTTTATGTAGATGATATATTTGGAAGATTGGGCTCTTATGGATCGGGGATACTCTAGTTCACTGTCAGGAGCTATTGAAGCTTTAAAGGCTAGTACTCTCCGTCTCCCTGTGGTTGGTGGGGCCAAGGTATTCTTCGTTTAGCCGTGTGTTCACTCGTCTATTACTTTCATGATTACAGGTAGTAGCATGTCAATTCTGTTTTTATCATCGTATTATGCGATTAATATAAAAAGGTCTGTATTTTGCTTCAGGCAGATGTGCTGAATGTGAAGGACGCCATTTGTTCAGCAGTAGATGTGATGCAAGCAATGGCCTCCTCAGTATGCTTGCTATTACCAAAGGTATGCTTCCTTTTTCTTCGCAAGTCTCCTGCTGATCTTATGGATGTTGGATCTAAATTATTCTTTGAACTTGTGATGTTACATAAGCTTTATTTTATTTTATAATAATAAACAATTATAAGTGTCTTTGGATCTCTCTGCCTAGATTCTGGTTGTGGTGGTTTAACAACTGATATGTAAAGTGCAAAAGGTTCAACGGTTCACGTATTGTTGCATAGGAAATATTGCAAGTGAGTGGAAAGAACTGTAATTAGGGCATAGGACATGATTTCATCGACAACAAGAATTGTTTCTTTCTTTTCAGTAGAACTTCTCAGGTAGCAACAGTGCTGATGGGTTCTATACTTCCTATTTCTTTACATTCTTTACTTAATCTTTCCACAAGAAACACGGTAAACGAGGAACTATGAAAGAGAAGACTTCAAGCTACTACCTCATGCCACATGGTGTGAAACACTTTTACCAGATTAACACTTCTTCGAGAAGATTTTAAGTGTGTATTTGTCATACCTTCGGAAGACTTTCTATTCTCAATCCTTTCCCCACTACCTTTTTTGGCCTTTCTATATCCACACATGTATGTGCAGAGTATCAAATGAGATACACGAACGGTGGAATGCAGAATGTGTTTATGGTGGGGCATTATATGCCCTAGATATTAAATGCAACTCTTTCTTGTTAAAGTATCAGAATAGTAAATATTAAATGTGTCTTGGGAGGCAAGCATCTAAACATCCAGTGATCTGATGAATGATTATTGGTCTTTTTGTATGCTCACATAGTCCCTGTTTGCAAAAACACACAAGGAGGAAGTGATTGATAAGTGATATCTGGCTGCTGCCCTCCTGTATCTATGTGCTGCTGTTTGATTTTTATATATTTACTTATTCATTGTACTTATTTGTGCTGTTGATGGTCAGAAATAGATATATCAAGTACGTTCACTAGCTTAGGGGAAAGGAAGATGAATTATTTGTTTTGCTCGCTATCCTGTTGTCTTTCTTCTTGGACAAATTACACTTTATGCACTTACGGTTTGGGTGAAATACACTTTACCCATCTGGAGCTTACATAACCCACCTCCATTTATCTTTTTTTTCTCTTTCTATCTTTCTTGGCACTTTGGAGCTTACATAACCAGAAAAAAGTGATAGCTATACATCATGACGACGAGCCTGATACATTTAAGTATGGATCCATTCTCTTGTCTCAATATCTGAAAAGCATTTGCACTTGTTAGGTTGGAGATGTAAACTCACTGGTGGTCGATGTTGCTAATCTAAGGGCAAAGGAACTTGTATTGCTTGATGAGTGCAAAGATCTTTTGTCAATGATTGCATCCATGCAGGTAATCTTATATTGCATATGAAGTAGTGAGCCTTAATTTATTTTTGTTGATTTTCCTTAGGTGAAGAGGGAGATCAAAGTTCACAAACTAATAAATGATAGTTGTCATGAGCAGGTTACAGAGTGTAGCCTGACCACACACGTTATACAATTGAAATCCTTACCCTGGAACCCAGCAATGAAGGTAACAAGGACGTAACTGTATGTGTCTGACCTGTTCTACGTTCTATGCTAACATTATAACATAAAGGAGTTGCCCGTTGCTTGTAAAAGCATAGGAGTGCTTATTTCATAGGCAAAGAGTGCAAATAGAATTGGAAGTTGTTGTCCTCGAAATTCGAGTTTAGTTGTATACAGTTCTTTTTTTTTTTTTGGGTGGGGGAGGGGAGGGTGTCCTTTTCTTCCCCTCAATGTGCCAGTCTGCCAGAAGATGTATATAAAGTGTGTAGGTTTTTATATTTAATTCAATCATTATTTATTTTTTATGTTTTGTTCGTATAATCTTTAATATGTGTAGGTTTTATGTAATGCTGCATATCTGGATTCTTTTTCCTTGTTTTTTCATTTCATTTATGTGTTCAAGGCTCTTAAAATGTGTGTGACCTCATCTTTCCATCCATGGAAAACAAAGAGAACGGAATGTGGGGAAGATATTATAAAATTTAAAAGTTATTATTAAACAATATTAAATATCCTTCATGGTTAGTAAAAATATCGATGCATTTCCTAGTCATTAACTAAGCATTCAGATAATCTTTTAGTATATGTATATATAGCATTTGATTGGGTTTGGAAACTGTGAGAACAGAGAAGGAACAAAAGTTTAGGATAAGCAATGAGTAAGTGTGCTTCAAGGCTCTCCAGAAAAGAACACGAAGGAGGCAGATGGAGATTGGAGAAGGCTGTCTAAAGTTTCTCAGAAGCCTGAAGATCTGAAGAAGGCTTCACTTTGTAGTTTGGGCACGTAATTGGGCTTTTTATCAGCCTGGTTTGAAAGTCAGAGCAAAGAGAAATGTTTATTCAAACCAAAATAGTTTTATCAAACTTAGATTGTGCTAATTTTTTTTGTCAACCAAAAGATAAAATAAAACTAAATAATTTATAAATAGCAAAATTTTGTTGAGATCTACATTTTGAGCTCAACAAATCTGTGACAAATAAGAGTTTGTTTAGGAAGAGCCAAAGAAATTAAAAATAAAATAAAAATTAGAGTAAAATTTATATTTAGACATGAACATTTAAGAAAATTATACGATAAATAAAGTTTACATTTATTTCACTTGAAAATTTTGTGTAAATTTCTTAATTTATTCTCAGTTTATTTTTTGCTTCTCCTATTTATACGACATTTCTCTTCGCTCGTAAGTAATGCTATTTTTTTATACATACTAATGTTCTATATTTTATATGACATTTCAATTGGTACTTTTTTTTCTGTTGAATTAATAATGGAAACATAAAAAATAAAATAAAAATGCAGCTGGTAAAGGGGGAAGAGTGATTTCTCTTTCAATGGCAATCTCTTGGATCTTTTAAGTTTCAGCTCAAGATCATACTAGACCCAAGTTTGCATAACGTGTCGAACTTTGGGTGTGCTTGATTCATTTGTAGTTTGGATTCTTAAGGCTAATTGTGTGAGTGGATTTGATAAATAAATAAATAAAATGGAAAATGGATGGCATGGGGTCCACATAGACAGAAGAATCAGAAAGACGCGGCGAGGCGAATGGATTGGAAGAGGAAAGGTAGCATTAAAGATGCCTGTCGTTTTCCTTTGAAAATAATATTATGACCATGGTTGGTAATGATAATGGGTATGCCATGGAACCCACTTCCAATGGAGGAGCTCTTTGCATATGCCCAGAGGCTGACGTGCAGCGCACCATTTTTATCCCTTTGCTTTACAACAAAATAAATCCTATGGTTAAGTTAAGGTAAGGTAAGGTAGTGTATTATTATTAAACCAAGTCCCATCGTCTCTTTTCGTATGGATTCCTTAATCTTCATAGTCAGACACCCCATAAATTCCGTAATGGTTAATGGCAATGCCTTGAACCGGGACTCAGAAGTGAACAAGTTTCACACAACCAGCTTAGCTCAAATTAAGTGTTTACTCCTTTTACTTTGCTAGCTTTTTAGTGAGCATATCAGATTAAATTGCCATTATTATAAAGAAGGAGAATCCATCTTATCTTGTTCAGAAGCTCTCACCTATTGCACGATGCACGTCATGGACAAGTACGGTGCCAACAAATTTAACCTTGGACGTTAGCAACAGAGCATCTCACAATCCGACAAATCAAACCCCTCATTATCATCAATTACAATTACCATCAATACAACCCCTTCCCATCTAATCTAACATAATCCTTCTTTATTTCCCCTCTGTAGTTTTAGAAACAGAAAAAGCACTTCCAAAAAATACAAAGCAAGAAAAAGAAGCAAAACAGAGAAAGATATTATAAAAATGGCCCAAAATTTTCACCGGAATTGAATCCCGGTTTACAGCACCTACAATTCCGATGGCTGTTTGCCTTTCTTTCTCTTGCATTATTCACTCCCTCTACTTTTAGTTTTACCATTATCGGAGATTCAAATCTCCATCTGTGTACATGTTCTTAGACTATGTACTAATTATATATATAATATATTTATAAGCAATGCAATCTCAGTTGAAGAGATTTAAAAGCTTCTTCTTGTCGTCGCCGCAACTGCCATTACCATAGGCATAGCTCGTCATCTCCGATTCCCCAGAAATCAGCGACACCGTTGGATCACTCTGCCTCATCACCCTCCCAGCGTTAATATTGTTGTAAGATTCCGGACTCAACGAAAGATCGAACTCTAATTTCGGATTCATATCTCCGATGAATTCAGAGTAAACACTTCTGCCTATGTTACACGCATTCTTGTAGACGGTGTCAGAAGACTCGTTCAATATCGGCGTCAGAACTCGGCCGAAGATCTCCGGTAACGGCCGGAGAAGACCTCCGGTGAGGACGGTCTCCACGGCAGCCTGGCACACGTGCCAGTTACCACTCCACATGAGTCCTACGGCACCGTTGACAGGATTCACCGTTCGCCCGCACGCTTCAAATAAGAGAGACTGAAACAGCGCTGAAATTTCAAACGAATTATCAAACAAATATTAAAATAGAATACAAATTCGTGAGTAAGGGTATTATTAATCAGGTGGAGTACCTGGTCTCTTGGTATCGGAAACGGAGGAAATGAAATACATTAGGTCGCTACGGCCGAAGAATTTAGCGAGGAACAAAGTGGCGTGGCCTTGGGCTTCAGGGGACTCGATCCACTGCAGGCACGTCCTCAGAGCGCACGTCTCGCTGCAACCCTTTCGGAGAACTCGGCAACCGTTGCAACTCATCTCGACCCTCCGATTATTACAGCAAAAATCAGAATGAGGTCAGTAAAAGAGGATAGACGAGGCCTTGCAAGCCTCTTTTATACTGCTCTTGTTTTGAGACGAAGCATCAGCGAGAGAAGGATTGGAGTGCAGTTAACAATTAACTATGGTTGAGTTAGGATCGTTTTTGTCTTTGACGGTGGCTTTTTGTGCAGACCGGGTAAGGGCTTTGGGGTCCGCTGCTGGGGCTCTCGAGGGAATATCTTCCAAACTCTGGGCAAGAGCGGCTCCGTGTTTCCGCGGCGCTTTCTTCATTCTTGTCAGCCGTTAGATGTTCACCTGATCATAAACTTTAACCGTTGGAGTTGCTACGTGTCTCTTGTTTCGTCTTGCTTAACTTGTGTTGTACGATATGAGTGAAAAGTACAAAATCGGCGTAGTGGCCAGCAGTCCGAAATCTCATCTAGTAGACCGTGAACCCCACACTCCTACCAGGACAGCCTGCTATTTCTTGAGTTCTTGGGGTTCGCATCAAAATTGAACTTGTAATAGCACAAAAGAAAATGAAGTGTGCATAAACTGATAACAATTCCAGTTCAAGCAATATGCTAGCTAACAAGCGGAACCAAACTACATTATTTTAATTTCTACATTATCTGTTTGTAAAAGATAAAAAATCTTAGCTTTAGACCATGTCAAATTCAGGAACGTAATATATATCATAGTGAAAGGAGCATTGACAATTGAACATGGATCTAAATCTTCAAATCAGTATTAATGATAATATCTTCTCTTTTAAAAAATATATATGGCTTTTTTTAAAAAAAAAAGAAGATGATATATCTCATCTCATTTACTTGAATATTATATTTTAAAAAAAATTATATCTATCACACTTTTTAACTAAATTACTTAATATTATAGTTTTAAAAAAATTTAATTTTTTTTTAAACATGTGAAAACTACAAATAACCACGTGACGTGTTCACGTGGGACACGCCAATAACCCATTGGCATGTCCCTTCTTGTTACCTTTTTGTTTAATTTTCTTTTCTTATTCTTATAAGCAGCTGAAGAAATGACACATCATAGGGCTACCACATGGCTACCGGTAATCCTCACATGTATGTTATATTTTAAATATATATATATATATATAATATTAAAGTAAATAAATTAAAAAATAATAATAAATATATAAAATTATTTTTAAAATGTTATATTTCGGTAGCCAATATATCTCTATAACAGCATTAGATCATAGGGATTACAGCATAACTCATCACCTGAATCCTCGGATAGAATTATACCAAGACTTTCAGTTTTATAGTTACACACATTTGTTTACTAAGCTATAGAAACTTTGTATTTTTTTAACGTTATTTAGTCTGAACAAATCTTATTAAAATTTAAGTGATTATTAAATGAAATAAAATATTAAAACACTATATATTTATCTAAAAATAAATTATAAATTAATAAAATTTTAACTATCAAATGTTTTCTTTTAACTTATTTACAATGATAAATTTTCATCCAGAAGTATGAGAGGGTAATTATGACAAAACGAGGTAGAAAGCGGGTGATCACGAACCTTGGTAGCAAACTAACGTCAAACAAAGCCAACCATGTCTACTTTATAGGTAGCGTTTGGACTTTCAAGTTATGAGAAAGTTGACTAAAGTCAAAGGCTGCCTGGAGCTGCAGGATCCTTTGCACGACGCAGGCTTTGTACTAATGTTTTAAAAACTCAACTGGTGAGTGAATTACTGTGATAAAAAATATTGGTCAAATCGATTGAATCGTTAGTTAAATCGATTGAATTGAAATCTTTTTTAAACTCAAATATTAACAAAAAAATAAAATATAAAAGATAAAATATAAATTATTAAACTTAACTCATAAATAAAAATTTTAAATTTAAAAATTTAAATAACTAAAAGATAAAATTTTAATTTATATACACTTAATTTAAAATAATGACCTATAACAAAATTATATTATTTTAATAATTAACATCTCTTATATGTTCACATACTTTTAATATAATCAAGTTCACAAATTTTAACATAACAAAATTAAATAATCATAATATATAAATAAATAACCAGAAAATCATAACAACAAAAAGAGACAATAAATAAATAACCAAAAAATTAATTAAATCGTGCATAATAGACTAAAAGAAAAAAAAAATGCAAAAACATNAAAAAAATGCAAGAAAATGTGGTGTAGAACCCACATAGTTGCATATGATTTTGTTCCTTCTTAGTGGAATTAGTGACACACGTGTAGTAAATAATAACGAAAAACAAGGAAACAATGAGAAGATGAGAATAATAATAAAGCAATTGGTTGATGGTTAAAGTTTTTAAAAAATTAGTAAAATGTCTTAAGTTAAAGCCTATGTATAGTGTGATTATGTGTTAAATTTTTACATATTTAAATATTTAATATTAAATAAATTTACTAAATAGTTAATAAATAATTTTTGTGCAACGATAAATACAAGTATTGGGTTGTCCTAATGATTTGGATGATGAAAAATTAGTTTCTTAACTATTTTATTAATAAATATATTTATATGTGATAATGTATTTAAAAGTTGATATGTCCTAGTGGCAAAGAATACTTGCTTTGAAGCAAAGGTGAGAGGATCAAATCTTCTCATGAGTGATTTCCCTTTTAATTTTACAAGCCATCCGATTTTCGCAAAATCAGACCAATTTAGCGATTCTTACTAGTTCGGACAATTTTCACTGATTTTAATCAATTTAATAGGTGCAGCAGTTCAAAGGCATGAATCAAACAATTTTCTTCACCAAGTACTAGTCCGGTTCGATTTTTAAAACAATGTTTTGTACATTAGAATAAGACAATTTTTTTTTTTTTATTTTAGTAAAGTTATTTATAATTATTATATTTTTTTATTTATATTTTCTTTCTTTATATGTTTAATTTATTTATTCAAATAATTATTTATACATTACATGAGTTGCAACTAATTTTCTTTACAAGACTCGGTATAACTCCATCTTTTATGATAAAATTAAGGCGTTTAAATCACAACAAAAATCCAAACAAAATTATATATATATATATATATATATATATATATGTAGTGCTATGCAATAAGAATACGGACAAGAGAAGCACATGACAAATTGATGACGCATTTAAATCAAAATATAAACCCAATACGCTTTTTTCCTATAAGAGAGAAAAATATGCGTTGTGAATTAAGACATTAATTATCTGGTTTAAATGATTAGAAAATATGTCACTAAACATAAATTATTTGCATTGTGAGTTGTGACATGTCATTCTCTTACGAAAATAACAAGTACCTTTAATAGTTCACCGATTAAGAACATAGTTGTTCTCGCTTTCGAAAAAAGAAAAACTTGGGTCGCTGAGGCAGCTATAATTCCTATCGTACTGTATTTCAAAATGATGGGCTGAATCATTGGGTTGGGTAGTTAAGGAAGGTATATCGCATCACAGGGTTGTCCTTGCAAGCCCAGTACATTTGATCCCTGCAACTGCAATGGCCCAGATAATAATTACTTTTTTCCTTAATATTTAACAAGGGTAGAAATACAGAAGTTTTATTCTTTTTTTTTTTGTTTTTTTTCTTTTAACCCAATAACCATGACATAATCCAAATATTTGAATAGAGCTAAATTTATTAAATATGAGGTTAGTTATCCCTGCTTCAGGGGTTATGCTATCGAGGCATCAACAACTGTAGTTTTATGTGAGAGAACACTTTAAAACATTCATTTTGTCAATTAAAAACTTCGAACACAAGACCTTCTTCTTGCAAAAAAAATCTTGTGATTAATTGATCTACAACCCAATATTCTGTATCTTTTAGATAACTCTATAATTTGTATCTCCATTAACACATTAATATAAAATTTTGTAATTTAATAATTCTTGCCACGCGCATGTATCTCATTTCTCATAAATTTATAACAGCTGTTCGCTTTTTTATATACACACACTGCACATCCAGAAAAATAAATATAAAATAAAATATAAGAGAAAATTGGGAGAATAAACTTTCTAATAAGGAGTGATGTTATTCATATATCTATAATTTATTTTATTTTATTTATATTTGCACAAATAGTATAACTTCAATTGAATTAAATTTATTTAAACTTTATTTGATGCCACCCAAATTTCTTTATCTATGCACTTACACGGACACAGTTTTCCAAATTTGAAAGCTTCTCACATGTAAATATAGCAAGCGATAAGGTGGTATATCTAGTGGTGATGTCTGGAGCTTGCATGTTTAGTGGTGGCTGTAGAAGCCACATGTAAAGCAAATTGATCTGTGGCCATTCAATACGGTATGGCCAACAGCTACGATCACAACAACATCCATACAAATCAAATTTAATAAATATGTAAAAGGGGGCAGATGCCGCACTTGGCTTGGCATGCTATGTGGCTAAAATAAGCACATTCGGTGTTAATTCACTTTGAGCAGTTCCTTTTTTTTTTCTTACCCTTTTCACTCAACGCTAGTAATTTACTAAAAGATGTAAATGGTTAAAATAAAAAAAGAGACGATAGAGCTGTGCGTAATCTTTTACTGTTCTTTTCCTCACATTGCGCTCCTATGTATGTAGTGTTTTTTCTCTTTCATTGCCTACCAAAACAGAATGCTGGCGTCTTTAGCTAGCATAGCATTAGCAAGAACATGATTCAAAGAACCTGGACACAGGAAGCTCTCACACTTGTAAATTTAGATGTATGGTTATAACTATTTGCTGAACATGCATGCATGTATTTTCACCAGTTACTTTCAGTCCGAGCTTTGTTAAATAAATATTAATTAATTATATCCAGCATTTAACTATTTGAGGAGGCAATGGCATATTAAAAAGAAGAATAAATGGTGTCTTCTTCCTTAAGTTGGTTAGCCATTCCAATCCAATATTGAATTAAGACATGTTTGTGGGGTCAAAATTGGCCGCCACAATTCTGAATCTTTTGACTACTAGAATCTTCATCAACCTACCCAAACTTCCTTCCGCCATTTTTGTTTTTTTCAAATGGAGTTTTTTACCAGATATTAGCACTTCAATTTTTTAATATTCATGATCTCTGTCTTACATTGCTAAGAAAGAGGCCATACGTTACCATGTAATTTAGTACTGAAATTAGAAGAAAAATTCCATAACGTGCGTGCAAACTAGTTATAAAATGTGCACATCCGAGGAAATAAACATATCCAGGTTCAGGCGTTGTGTACGGTAAAAATGATGGGTAATTAAGTTAATGTGGATTACTAGTTATTGACCTAAGAAACATTCGGGTGTGAACACCAGTTAGTCTACAATCAGCTTTGTCCCCTAGCACGCAAAAGGATGGTGTTGAAAATCTAGAAGGAATATGATTTGGGTTCACTTAACTTCACATGGATCTACGAGTACGAGGGACAAAATTGACAAGAGCTTGGCCTAGAAATGGGCACATGCTTTGCCGTTTGCCAACCAAAGACGGTTGGTTGGTTTCTCTTTTTATCAATGTTTGGACTTTGGAGATAGATACCGTATAAAGTTCATTGAATCTCCGTATGACTGTGGTAAACCAAAAGTAAGACTAATTTCTTGGCGATAACTACGCCAAGTAAATGACACGTATTGTTCATTTTCACAAAAGAAAAATAAAATAAAAAACACGTATAGTGATAGTATAACACGGCAAGAAATTTCCAATTCCTACACATGGAAAACGCATCATGCTCTGCTTTTTTGAACTCTGGCATATACCAGCCTTGGGACCATTTCACTCAATTACGCGGTTCGGACGCAAGACCAGTATAATAGAATTTTTAACATTTCTTATAAAAATGGTAGAGAGGGATAAGTAAAGCTACGTGTTGTGCTCATCAACTCCACACGACAACAATGTGAAAAAAATAAATAAAATAAGGCCAAAACTTATTCTTATCCACACCAAACATCCTCCCTCTAATCTTCCCCATCTCACCCACCTTGCTACTCATTAAATTTTAAATGATTGATATAAATAATAGCATGTATTTTTGTGATGAAATTAATTCAACTTTCTTTTTTATGTAATTGTAAATGGATAAAAATGGGAATGGAGAAAGGCGAGGTAACATGCACTTGTGCGTGAACTGTACATTGTAGGATGGTGTGCAGTGTGTCTAACAGTAAAAACCGTCAACACGAGACACATTGACATCAACAACATGCGCAAGTGGTTTCTAAGTTTGCAACTGAACTCAACAAACAGCCACTGCCACCCAGTACATGCCGCACCCTTCACGCGGCTCTGCTCTTTTATCATGCAGATTCCACAGCCTAGACTAGGCGTCCCGACTTCTACGCAGCGTATTCTAGACTGTATCGCATGGAGATCAATCCTAATAAATTAACAATTACCTTCACAGAAAAGTATAACAGAGAGAATAAGAAAATTTTGCATTTCACTAAAAAAAAATAATAAATTGAATTGCTACTGTCAAAAGTACACAATCTAAAACCAGGGAACTGGATCCCAGCTGTACTATGTACAGAAACAAATAAATCCCAAAATTTCAAATAATTTTAAAAATGAAAAAAAAAAACTGATTAATTTCGATCTAAATAAGATCCTAATGAATTCTGACTAAAATCCCAGCCAATTCAATGATTTTGAGCAATTTCAATCTTGGGTGTCATCACAAGGCGGGGCTTCTTCACTGGCAGAGGGCTTTCGACTTCGTCGTCCGCTGATGAAACGAAGAATTTTGGGGAGAAGTCCGACAAGGCGGGGAGGTTGAGATCGAAGTCACGTTGGCTGTGGCTGATGGTATGAGTGGAACCAACACCTTCCGAGGCAGTGATAGCACTGCTACCGCCGCCAGCACCGCCCTCATAGTGGCAACGCTTGTGTCCACCCAAGGCCTGTCCGGTGGGGAAGCACTTGTGGCAGATGGAACACTCGTGGGTCTTACCTCCACCATTGGATGTCGTAGTTGTGGTGTTTGCAGAAGTTGTGGTCACGGCGGAGGAGGTAGAGTGGTCTTCACCAGCGGCAGCGCCTCCAGCGTGTTTTCGATGACTGGCCTTGTGTCCACCAAGAGCTTGGTAAGAGGAGAAGGCCTTGTTGCAAACAGAGCACTTGTAACTGAGCTTGAAAGTAGCGGTGGAGTCCGCGGTGGCCACTGGAGCCGACTCAGATGAAACAGGAGGAGGAGTAGCCCGAGCCTGAGGGGAGCTATGGCGGTCTGAGGAGGTGGAGACAGCAGCGTCGCCACCACGAGCGAGCATGATGAGGCAGAGAGCGAGATACTCTTCCTCGGTGCATGAAGGGTGGTCAAGTCGGGTACGCTTGGTACGCTTTCGCTTAGCCCATGGCTCCAGGTAGTGAAGGGTGGCGTCTTCAAAGGTGAAGGATGGGCCAGCGGTGGTGGGAGATTTGAGAGCTTCCAGAGCCATCTGATCTAACCCAAAGCTAAAAGCGACGCGCGGAGACAACAAGAGTGTGAAAGAGAGAGAATCGGTGTTGTGGTGAAGATGGAGATGATTTGGTTTTGCGTTAATTTTGAGTTGGAGGGAGAGTGAAGGGGCTTGGTGGGTTTTATAAGGAGGTGAGAATTAGAGGGAAGTTGCGTGACAAGTGGTGAGAAAGTAAGCGCAGTGTGCAAGTAATAGAATAATATTTTATTTTATTTTCTATAAAAAAGAAAAAAGAATAGGTTAACGGAGAGAATACAGGTGGGGTGGGGTGGGGTGGAGTGGAGCACGTTCAGTTTTGTAGGTGGCCAAGACTGAGCTTAAGTCGGTCAAAGAAAGGGTGTGAATAGGATGAGAGAGAGAGAAGCAAGTGTCACTGTAGAGTCACTCATGACCAAGTAGACTGCTTCCATAAGTTCCGAGTCAAAATCCAGGAAAAGTACAAATGGCATAATAATATCTAATTCTAACCGAACGCGGTTCAAAATAGCACTCGTCCACAGCAGCCGGCAGAGAAGAGTAGGCTAATGTAATTGCAAACGACTTTTCCTTCGGGGGCCGACCTTTAAAAACCGACTACTTTGTTTGGCAACTTGGAATGTGAGTCATTCATGTACTGCAAATTTAGAAAAATTATAACATGGGAGACTTTTCTTGGTTTTAATTTTTAGGCATTCTAGCCATAAGCAAGTGGAGCACATTATTAGAAACCTTGGTGTTGATATTTTACAACTCGCCACATATACTTGACCTAATTTGAGTTTAAAATATCCATGTTAGAAACATATTAGTGGCGGTGGCGCTGAAGGAGAAGTGGTGCAATTCCTGTGTATTCACTTGGATGACTTGATACCAGTTTTGACTCACATGCACAAGTCCAAGGATTAAAGGAATATATAATTGGGTCTTCTTCTCTAGAGTCGGCGGTCTGCAACTTTGGAAACCTACGCGAAGCATCAATGTCTAATTCTAAAGAATCTAAACCCACACGTGCACTTTTACCAATCCAATTTTCTGTTGGCAAGCAGCCCCTCCTGGTCCTGCTAGTTCGGTATTATCCGTTGAATGATATCAAATTTAATTGGTTGAGAAAATGAAAAACACATTAAACTGAAACCTACTTAATTAGTCTTTAATCTTTATCTCTAACATAAAAAAGGAAATGAGAGGCTGTCTTTCAGCTAACTGAGGCCAACTAAATTTCGACAAAGACCATGGAAACATTAGTGCTAGTGTGATTTTTAGATTTTTTTTTTCTACAAGATTAAGTGACCAAAAACAGTTGCTGTATTTCACAGGAAATAATTAAATCTCTTACTGTGTATATTTTACAGAAAATATATAGTTCTATTATGTGGATAAGACCGATTAACGTTGTCATGCAAATTCGTTGAGACACCTAATCCACTATGCATCCTTAAAATAACAATGGTGAAAGGATATATATGAGGCATGTCAGCATCTTCAATTATTGTAGAGCAATTCATTGTCTTGCCAATGATCAAGGTTTATTGCAATATATCTCCATTTCTGTAAATATTAAATTAATGTGAACAAGGGATAACCCTACTCCCTACTAATTACCCAGTGATTAATCCTATAGAACTAGTAAATACGTCATTATATATGTCACAAACAATTGTAAGGCATAGTTAATTTGAGCAGTTAAGAACAAAAAAAAAATCCAATACAATGTAAATTTNCCCAGTGATTAATCCTATAGAGCTAGTAAATACGTCATTATATATGTCACAAACAATTGTAAGGCATAGTTAATTTGAGCAGTTAAGAACAAAAAGAAAATCCAATACAATGTAAATTTATATAACTAGATACACAATTTTTTTTTAAAAAAAAATTATGTATATTTGTCACGTTATTGTAATATAACATACTCATTCGGTATCATAAAATTTTCATGTATATATATAGTGCCAATATAAAAAAAACTATATATGAGAAAGGAACGAATATAGAAGCAAATATTATATTTAAATTTTAAGAAAAAACCAATATATTTAAATTTGATGCGTACTTTTATTCATTAGTAATTAATTTATTTACGACTATATAATTGTATAAGAGTCAATATTGAAAGAATTACCTGAAAGTAATGAACATTGTTAAATTACCATGACATATCAATATTTTTCTGCTTCTTAGTTTGGTCTTATTTAACATATTTTCAATTATTTCGGGACTAAAGATTACGAAAAGGGAGTTAGAAATAATTTGCAACATTTCATAATAAAAACTCATATGTAATCTTAATATTTCTAACTAATTTTTTTTATTATCTAATGAAAAATAATAATCTGATTGTACAAAGAATATGACTTTTTTCCTTCGAAAAAAGGAGAGAAAACACATAGAAGAGGCATAGACTGAAGGGCTTAATCAATAATCAGCACGGAACATGAAGTCATTGCTTACATATAGTGGGTATTAATTTTATGTTCAGGCTCCACATTCCGCAAGCAAAAAAACAGGGTGGGATAATTTAATTGTTAATGAATTTGACTAAAATGTAAGTTTTTTCAAAGTTTTGGAGAGGTTTTTGTAAATTTTAACAATTAAATTATCCGATGGCTTTGTATATTATATAAAAATACAAAAAAAAAATTATTTGACTCTAATTCTTAAACAAGCGTATGTAACACATGGTTTTTGTTTTTGTTGATTTTGATTATAATAGTAATAATAATCAATCCAATTTATTAGTCAACATCTCCAAAACGTGTTCTTATGAAAAAGTATAAAAAGGAGAGTTAACCAAAAAGGAAAAAGCATAAAAAATTGGAAAACATGTGATTCTTCATTTTCAGCTGTAAACTCGATAGTAGATAAATTTATCAGGACACAAGAACCTTTAAAATTACAAAAATTAACACGAGGCAAATTCAAAGAATATATTGCAGCTCAACAAGGAAAATGAAATGTTAGCTGTGTCACTATTTTGATTGGAGAAGAGGAAAACGAGAGGGAAAAAGAGCACAGAACAGAAGAGTAATGGGGAGATTGGATTTGGTTGAGAGTATCCGATGCTGCCTTTTTTGGGTAATTAGAGGGTTGGGAAAGGGTCAAAGACTAAAAATGAACGGTATGACTAAATGGGATGAATGGAAATCGGCATATGCTTGTTCCCTTTGCTGTGCTTTCGCAAGCATTCAAGTAAATTTCAATTGCCACTTGAAAAGTTGGGCCCGAGGGAGTGCTGCTCTCGCTACATCCCTTCATTCGCCATTTGCTTATCAGGAGAACTCTCAAATTTGAGAGAAGAGGGAAAGGTATATTTTTTTTTTTGGTAATTAGAGGGAAAGGTATTTTTGATGAATGAGAATGGCTTTCAAAGCAGCCCATGAAACCTCAACGTGCCATTGAAGTTTGATGATCCCGGCCCATATGCGATTCTGCCATTCTGGCCTATATATTTCTTCCTCCTAGTTAACCTTACCGTCTATTTTCTTCGATGACCAAATAAAAAAAAACCACGTATTACTTTCTTCAGCTAAATCCCCAGTGAATGACTTTCCTTATTGAGAGTTGCTACATGGCCTGGGTTTTTTTTGCCAGGACCATAGTCCACAGCAGCATGAATCCAAAAATAGTCTCTGAATGAAAAAAAGAAAAAAAAAAGAATCTTGCAACAATAGTCATCAGCAGACCGAGATGTAGTCATGCACAAAATTCCTAATTGGTATAAACTGTGTAGTGTTTTTTCCTTCCATTTCGAATTGAGAACGAGAATCTCAGTATGACACAGCTTTCCTTCTCTTTTCGGTTTGCATGTTAATTATTTGAGATCTTGTTTATTTTTTCTACAATCAGATCACACTTATCTCTCTTATTAAATCAATCTCTTT